>CAXIPT010000182.1:0-16692 GCA_964030475.1 Tethya wilhelma
TTGCCAACTTGGTACCCCGTGTTGCCAAGCATCGTGGTCACTCAGACTACCTCAGTGAGATGGACGATATAGCTGACCTCTCAGAAATCAGGGACGAGATTATGCAGAAAGTTTCAGCTGTCATTAACTTGGTGAGTCTGTATTCTTTCCAATAATACCAAAACATGCATCTTCATTTTGTAACGTGGCTGCCACCTCAACCCTCATTGTTCTGCTAGCTAAATATCAACTACTTTTGCTTGATAATTCCAAATTATGCATATGATACAGTAGATCAGGAATTTTTGCCATTAAAATTTTTTGCCACGCATGCGAGCGGTGCAAATTAAACGCATGAAAACTTAAAACGTATGGCAATCCTTATTGAATCGGTTGAACTGGCAAAAATTAAAGATGCGAAAATTTATAGCAGTGAAAACTTCCCGATCTACTGTATTTTATATTACTGTTGTTTATGTTGATAATTCTGTATACATGTTGTGACCTAGGCCATGGAGTATTGTAACTCCTATGAGACGTATGCCTACCTGTGGGTGGACGATCGCCAGGAGTTCCTTCGTCAGTTCCTCCTGTACGGCCACATCCTGACCCCAGAGGAGATAGAGGAGGCAGGGGAGGAGCCTATCCCCGAGAACCCACCCACACTGGAGGAGTTCAAGGAACAGGTCTGTGGGGTTGTTGTGACTCCACTTGAGAGGATCAAGTGTATGTTACAAGCCCAACTGGGCACACAGGTACACACTGCTTTGAAAGACAAGCAAAGGATCACCATAGCGGATTTGAATAGTGTTCGTCCATCATTGGATGCCAAGAAAGGGTAAGTCAGTAAAAAAAATCTAGTCATTGCTCCAATAAATTATCCATTAGTTAAGTTATCCAGTATATAATTTTATGCAGAACAGTTGGTACTGTGAGGCAAGTACTACATCAAGAAGGGTTGCCTGCTCTGTGGAAGGGTCTCACTGGTATGTGGATTCGTATGATTCCAGGATATTACGTCTACTTTTTGAGCTACACTGGTACTCGTAAACTCCTTACTCCAAGAGGTCAACACGAATTGAGCAGTGAGTGAAGCAAAATAATGGAAGGTCTATAGCCTATTATTAATAGTGTGAAGTGAATAGGTGCATAGTTAGTATGAGTAATTATCACCCCAGATCAAGCAGGTATCTTATTTGGCCGGCCATAAAGAATGACAATTAAGATGTGTAGGATGTAGGCCATAAGTTTGCATGAGATTGCCAGCTTGAACTGTGGAAGAAAGCATAGGGGTAGAGATATACACCCCTTTTTTTAATAGTTGGAAGTGCATAGGTAGTATGCATGATGGAGTCATATTTCTGCTCATAAAGGTCACCTACAACTAGCTAACCACAAAGGATGACAAGATGTCTAGGAAGTAGCTATATAGGCTACAAGTTTGGGATATCCAGCTTAAACTGTGAAAGAAAGCATAGGGGTATATAGAGATACATACCCCTTGCTGTGAAGAGCTAGTATATATGAGTAATTTCGACCTCAAAGGCCCACAGCCAGCTATCTTATTTGTGTATAAGAATGTAGGCTACAAGTTTGAGATTTCCAGCTTGAACTGTGAAAGAAAGCATAGTGGCAGAGATACATACCTCTTGCTTGATAGTGGGAAGTGAATAGGTGCATAGGTAGTAGCAGTAATTTCTGCCCACAAAGGTCACCCACAACTAGCTATCTCATTTAACCACAAGCAGTGAAAACATGTGTAGAATGTAGGCAACATGTTTGGGATTGCCAGCTTGAACTGTGGAAGAAATTATGTATAGGGGTAGAGAATCATACCCCTTTCTGTAATAGTGTGAAGTGAATAGGTGCATAGTTAGTATGAGTAATTTCTGCTCATAAAGGTCACCCACAACTATGACAAGATGTCTAGGAAGTAGCTATATAGGCTACAAGTTTGTCGCTACTTGTTCATTCGCTTTTTCAACACTATAAGGTAAATTGCACGGGGCCATGGTATATTTCCAGTCAGTGACGTAGCCAGGATTTCACAAAAGAGAGGGCTAAGAGATAGTTGCGCACNGATTTTTGCACTCTGTTTTTTCAAGATATATGTTTGTGTGCTCTAGTTTTAATTACCTTACTCTGTTATTATCACTTATAAACTATCTGTTTGTGGTGCTAAAGTTGGGTCAAATCCACTATTGTCTGAATTCCAGTCCCGAATACCAAGACACCCAATACATTGTTTTTTGTACTCTGTATCCATTTTTTTGGAATGTTGTCTTCCATCATACAGGGCCTATCCTCATGTGTCAGGGTATGAAGAAGTATTACCAGGCCATAAAACCAGAGTCTATTCGCTGTGGTCAAGTTTACAGTCCCGAAAACTCTGCAAATTCAGCTAGTTTGTTGGATGTTGCTTTTCAACTTACTTCTGTACTAAATCTAAGAAAGTTTTCTACAAAAAAATTTTTTTTTGTATACTAGTGTTCTTCAAGTTTGTACATGTTTTATACATGGACTTACTTCTAGAAGCTTCCTACTTGGTTCTTTTCAAGTGTTTAGTGTGGGTTGTACTGGCAGGCAGCTGCCGCTTTTGGCGTCCAAAAAAACAAAACGAGGCGCACCGGAATGCCTGACGACCTAAAGTACAGGACTATACGCTCACGTGAGCGGTTTCCAATCCCGTTTACGTAGTCTCTATTATCAGTATGATCTGAGTGATACAATCTGCAAATTATGGCCATGTTCATCGTAGGAGTGTGTGCCGGAAGCTTATAGTCTGATTTCCTTTTTGAGGAAGAGAAAGAGTTGCCCTACTCAAATACTGGATAAACCAGTTTCAGGAAGAGAAAGAGTTGCTCTAGTCAAATACTGGATAAACTACCTTAAAAATAAATTATGTACTGAAAGTTCCTGAGTAGTGAAAATGTTGGAAGCCTCCCTTGAGATAACGAACATTCACGGTGGGCGCGGATTGTGTTTACACAGCATGTGGCGCTTTGGCTTAACGTTTATAGCTATTAGCAAAAGTTGCAAAGGAACTCAAAGCAGGAAAACAATCAGTGCAATTATTGACCTGGCAAAAAGTTAAACCAAGCTGCATGAATACTGCACGTCGACACTGACTAGAAATTCCAAAGCCGTAGCGGCGTCAATATAAGCCAAATTAGAAAAGCATAAAAATTATGCTCAAGCAATATGACTATAAGTTAATAAATAAGGCAAAGATATTGCTTGAGCAGCTAGACTGAGTATACAAACAGCTGAGACTTGAATACAATCATCATCATACCTGGGAGCTCGCTGCTTGCGGCACTGGCAATGGACAACATGTCAATGTCGACTTCGATCGAGTCGCTGAGGACGGATAGAGGTGAGTCTGGATTCACTGAATGGATGTAGAAGCAAATAGATTGAAGCATTATATGCAAGTTTGAATGGTCAGGACTAATTCGTAAATATGTATACTAACACAGATCGAATCTCCTTACTTTTGGATAAGTCTCGTACAGGCCTAGGGTTGTTTGTTTTCAGAGTGTGACAGTGAGTACGAGTCCAACACGAGCAGTGCTTCAGAAGGGTCACGTTCAAAAATGAAAATGGCTGCAGAAGTTAGCGTGTTTTGTATCAATTGGTTTGTAGGGCTTCGTTTTGTAGGGGAGCTAATTATTAATTGGGTGTGGTCTTGTAGACCTGAGTCTCTGCATGTGGTCTCTTACTGATTGTCTGTTTTTGTGCTTATTTTGTGAGGTTCAAAGTTCCTTTCATTATAATTAAAATGATTAACAACTGTTGGAATAGCAATGTGTAATTAATTATTGTATTGTATTGTTCTACAGTGTGTCTATTTGTAGCAGTAGTTGATGGTGGATTGAAATTTACAGTTGGTGTATCCTTGTGCCAGGAGATTGGAAAAAGTAAGCAGACTATATATAGGTAGTGCACATGTGCTATGGAACATGTATATGTAGTATGATGGGAGCAGTTGTGTCACTGTTGATAATTATGTTCATATAGAGCAATGAGGGAAAGTATGGTTTGGAAGCTTGCTGTATTATGGAGTATAGTTTGTGATGGGGCCTGGTCAGTGTAGTTTGTGGATAATTTATAGTGGCTTTGGTCGCCTTTGAACACACCAAAAATGTGACAGTTAAGAATATACATTATTTTCAATGATTAGAAATTTTGGAATGTTGTGGTTTATGGAAAGCGTTATGAACAAGGCTCTTTTACTATTAGGCATGTTTATGAATGTTTGTGCAGGTAAAACAAAACACATTATATTCCGAGGTATTACACATGGCTTTGTAATGTTCTGTTGTCAGTGTGTGATATGTGTGACATTGATTACTTAGTGCATAATTATGTTGGCAATCAGAGGAGGTTGGACACGCGTAATAATTACGTCATAAAAGTGAGTTTAATTAGCATTCCTCAATAACTGTTTTTGCTCTTTTTCGCCATTGCGATGAACGAAACAGGTTGCCATGGCCTGTCTTCTATTGTTGGAGATGCAAAGATGTAGCGTACAACTCAAGAAGCCAAAAGCAGAACTTTTTGCTAATTATGTTCACGTTCTAAGCAGAATATCTCAGAAATTATGCAGGGGTTGAGCGGGGTTGGGTCGCTGTCTAACCTTTACTGTCCAAGGTCTATCCACAGCAGCAGCTCTTTTGATGTGCAGAGCTGCAGAAAGTCATGAACACGATAAACAGTACGTCAAAAATAGGTTTGCAACATTTTTTTTTAATTTGCAAGTATTAAGGATGAGCATATATCTTATCACGCACCTCTACCAGTTCTATTTCTCTGATTTGCATGTTTACAAACGATCGAGAGCAACCCGAGAACAGACATTCCATAGATCGCACGTGATGCGTGTCCAACCTCCTCTGGTTGGCAATAGTATAGGTTAATGCCACGTTTATAGAGTAGTTGTAAGCAACTCAGACACATGTATACTTATAACACAATAATAATATACTAATACATGTCTTATGTGACCTTCATGGTAAGTGTAGCACATGTGACCTTTGGTATTAGCAGCTAGGCACCCCTGTTGAGGTGACCTATGGTAGCAGGTGTAGGTAGCTGGGGTAAATAATTACATTAGTCTGTGAAGTTGGTAGGCTTGTAAGCAACACTTCAGAGTTAAGAGTACTGCATACACAATCTGTACACCTGCAGCTAGATTATCTTAGAATATCCTGATTAGGCAGTTAGGCAGCTTGTGTACTGTTCTGGGCCATATAGCTTGAAGTTAGAGAGCCAGGTGACCTTAGTAATGGGTGCCAGTTTTATAAAATATTATAACTGCAACATCTATAAATGTAACTGCAACATAGTGTGATAAATGCCTCAGTTAGTTATAATGGTTGTAACAGTTCAATGCAAATAGGCTTAGCCTAGTTAGAAGTTTGGATATTGCCTGCTTGAACTATGTATGTGGAAGAAGACAAAGGTATTATTAATTTTAACCACAAACAGTGAAAACATGTGTAGAATGTAGGCTACAAATTTGGGATTGCCAGCTTGAACTGTGGAAGAAAGCATGGGGATAGAGATACATACCCCTTGTTTTAATAGTAGGAAGTGAATAGGTGCATAGGTATATAGTACCAGTAATTCTGCCCATAAAGGTCACCCACAACTAGCTATCTCATTTAACCACAAGCAGTGAAAACATGTGTAGAATGTAGGCAACATGTTTGGGATTGCCAGTTTGAACTGTGGAAGAAAGCATAGGGGTAGAGAATCATACCCCTTTGTTTAATACTGTGAAGTGAATAGGTGGACAAAGACTTGCACAACTAGCTATCTAACCACAAACAGTGACAACATGTCTAGGATAGGCTACATGTTTGATATTTCCAGCTTGAACTGTGAAACAAAGCAATGGGGTAGAGATACATACCCCTTGCTTTAATACTGGGAAGTGAATAGGTGCATAGGTAATTTCTGCCCATAAAGGTCACCCACAGTGACAACTAGCTATCTCATTTAACCACAAGCAGTGAAAACATGTGTAGAATGTAGGCAACATGTTTGGGATTGCCAGCTTGAACTGGGCAAGAAAGCATAGGGGTAGAGAATCATATAAGTACCGTTTCTGTAATAGTGGGAAGTGAATAGGTGCATAGTTACAGTATGAGTAATTTTCACCTCAAATCAGCCAGCTATCTTATTAGAATGACAACATGTAGGCCATAAGTTTGTGATTGCCAGTTTGAACTGTTGAAGAAAGCATAGGGGTAGAGATACATACCCCTTTCTTTAATACTGTGAAGTGAATTAATAGGTGGACAAAGACCCACAATTAGCTATCTTATTTAACCACAAACAGTGCATGACCACATGTCCAGGATGTAGGCTACATGTTTTGGGTAGTACCAGTAATTTCTGCCCACAAGGTCACCCACAACTCCTATCTCATTTAACCACAAGCAGAGAAAACACATGTAGAATGTAGGCAACATGTTTGGGATTGCCAGCTTGAACTGTGGAAGAAATTATGTATAGGGGTAGAGAATCATACCTGTTTCTGTAATAGTGTGAAGTGAATAGGTGCATAGTTAGTATGAGTAATTATCACCTCAGATCAACAGGTATCTTATTTGGCCGGCCATAAAGAATGAGAATTAAGATGTGTAGGATGTAGACCACAAGTTTGAGATTGCCAGCTTGAACTGTGGAAGAAAGCATACGGGTAGAGATATACACCCCTTTTTTTAATAGTTGGAAGTGCATAGGTAGTATGCATGATGGAGTCATATTTCTGCTCATAAAGGTCACCTACAACTAGCTAACCACAAAGGATGACAAGATGTCTAGGAAGTAGCTATATAGGCTACAAGTTTGGGATATCCAGCTTGAACTGTGAAAGAAAGCATAGGGGTATATAGAGATACATACCCCTTGCTGTGAAGAGCTAGTATATATGAGTAATTTCGACCTCAAAGGCCCACAGCCAGCTATCTTATTTGTGTATAAGAATGTAGGCTACAAGTTTGAGATTTCCAGCTTGAACTGTGAAAGAAAGCATAGTGGCAGAGATACATACCTCTTGCTTGATAGTGGGAAGTGAATAGGTGCATAGGTAGTAGCAGTAATTTCTGCCCACAAAGGTCACCCACAACTAGCTATCTCATTTAACCACAAGCAGAGAAAACACATGTAGAATGTAGGCAACATGTTTGGGATTGCCAGCTTGAACTGTGGAAGAAATTATGTATAGGGGTAGAGAATCATACCTGTTTCTGTAATAGTGTGAAGTGAATAGGTGCATAGTTAGTATGAGTAATTTCTGCTCATAAAGGTCACCCACAACTATAGCTATCTTATTTAACCACAAAGGATGACAAGATGTCTTAGGAAGTAGCTATATAGGCTACAAGTTTGGGATATCCAGCTTGAACTGTGAAAGAAAGCATATATAGTGGCAGAGATAGGTACCTGTTGCTTACTGTTAGTATGAGTAATTTTCATGTCAAATCAGCTAGGTAGTTATGTTGCTATAATCACAAAGAATGACAAGATGCTGGGATGTAGGCAATAAATTTGGGATTTCCAGCTTAAATTATGAAAGAAAGCATAGGGGTATATAGAGATACATACCCCTTGCTGTGAAGAGCTAGTATATATGAGTAATTTCGACCTCAAAGGCCCACAGCCAGCTATCTTATTTGTGTATAAGAATGTAAGCTACAAGTTTGAGATTTCCAGCTTGAACTGTGAAAGAAAGCATAGTGGCAGAGATACATACCTCTTGAGTGATAGTGTGCATGAAGTGTGGTATGAGTAATTTCTGCCCACAAAGACCCACAACTTAACCACAAGCAGTGAAAACATGTGTAGAATTGAATGTAGGCAACATGTGTGCAGTTTGAACTGTGGAAGAAAGCATAGGGGTAGGGAATCATACCCCTTTGTTTAATACTGTGAAGTGAATAGGTGGACAAAGACTTGCACAACTAGCTATCTAACCACAAACAGTGACAACATGTCTAGGATAGGCTACATGTTTGATATTTCCAGCTTGAACTGTGAAACAAAGCAATGGGGTAGAGATACATATACCCCTTGCTTTAATACTGGGAAGTGAATAGGTGCATAGGTAGTATGGGTAATTTCCGCCCATAAAAGTCACCCACAACTAGCTACCGTATAGCTCCAAATTTTCGTGGTACAATATTTTCGTGAATTTCGTGATTTGACCGTATGTCACGAAAATTTTCTCCACNCACCCCCTAAACATTGGGGTCGATCAACTATGTTGGAAAGGATCATCAAAGTTAATCCTAAAACGTTATTTGAATAGTCATTATTCTTGGTTGTGCTAAGGATGTTAATTGAGTGATAATTGTTTGTGTAATTACAAATTTAATAAACGATTATTGTGTTATAATCATTATTAAACATAACATGATCGCGTTCATTTGCTGTTGCCGGAGTATATTATCTATGGTTGTATAATTCTTGTTCAGCTATTCATGTCACTTCTTGGAGTTTGATTGTTTTATCACCAACAATTGTTCATGTCTGCATATTAAAGAAATAAATGCATTACAACATTGTACCTGAAATATTTAATTATTATAATACAATTATTAAAACATGTACATGAATAATTATAATAGGTGGAGTTTAGCTGGCATGTGATTATAAAACTGTGACAACCAAGCATTATAATCATAGCTATATAGAACTTCAACCTTGCAGCTATAATCATCTTTCAAGTGTTGCAACTAGTTAAGCAGATTACAATTGAGAATTAACGTATATACCCACTAAGTGTAACCGTCTGTTGTTTTCAATAATTATGTCAAGCATCAGTAAAAGGACACGTTCTGCTAAAACATAGATAATATAGACTACGTAACCGGGATTGGTGACTTCTCACGTGAGCAATACACTAATACAAACTCTGCATGTCGCCGTTTCTTGTTCGCGCGCCCAAGTACAGCTGTCATTTTTTCACAAAACACTGAGCTGTCTTGGAAGTTAGTATTTTCTGAAGTAGATTTTCGAGAGATGATTGTTTATATGGCAGTTATTTCCTGCCTATTCAAGTATTTCAATTCTGTAACTAGCTGTTTATGTGGCTAAAAGTCAGTCAAGTTGAATATTTCTCGAGTATGAGTCCAAAAAAGTACGCTTCTTCAGCGGGTGAGTTTGTCATAATTTATCGTGTATAATTTTTAGTACTGACTATTTTTTTCAAACTTGTAGGCTCTAATCAACTGTAGGAGCCTTTGGAGTATCCATTATGTTGCCTTCTATCCAAGTGTTTTGCTTCTGCTGAACAGGACAGTCTAAAACAGCCGTGCCGTTTAGATATTTTGGTTCATTTTGTACTAAATGGTTCATTTATCATTGTATATGTCAATAGATTGTAATAAAATGACTTCCAATACTTGCTTCTGCTCTATATCTATTTATTTTATGCCTGCAGTCATAGTGTATTTGCGTTCTTGGCTCTTTTTGTGTGGGCTATACTAGCCACCAGCTGCATCTTTCACTCAACAAAACCACGACACACTTTGTCCAACGACAAAGTACAGGACTATACTGCTCACGTGAGAAGTCACCAATCCCGGTTACGTAGTCTATATTATCTATGGCTAAAATAAGAACAGTGGGATTTCATTCACAACATCAACAGTTACCAGGCCCTTCAAAATCCCCCCAAAAGAAAACGACCAGTAGTGGCAAGATTGATATGATGGTAAGTATAAAATGTTATAATCAGTAATTTTTAGTGTTGGTATAATAATAATAATTATTATATTTACACCAAGTTAGTGTATACAATCTTAAAAAATGCAATTTTTCACTGCTATACCATAGCAGCATTGACAACTAGAGGGGGGATATAGGTCATATATATGCAAAAATGCTTCTCTCATGGAGATCTTTTTGAATCGACTACACTACAAACAAAAAGAGGGTGACTTGTGTACATCACATTGAGATTTTCCCGCTTCAATAAACGGGTTACAGGAGAAAAATTAAAATTACAAAGTTATCCACTTTCTTTTAAAATGTAATTCAGAAGGATCTCAGAGAGAGGATCATTTTTGTGCACATTTGCACCTATATGCCACCCTGCTTGTCTGGTTAGGAACCACTAAAAATTCTTTACGTATACAAACCAATGAATGGAACAATAATTTACAATTTATTTTAAGCTGCAATCAATGATTATTTGCATGATTTGAGTGTTGTTATACTTAATATAATTATTATTATTGTATATAGTCTCGATCTTTTCTGTGAAACACAATTTACAATTTTACACAATAATAGCAAAATAGCTCCAAAAAATCAATGTTATAATAATATACACTAAGTCTGATCCTTGGGGAGAACCAAACTACCTGAGTTAGCCTTAATAATTCATATCACAATTAATGGATGTGAACAATTGCATGCATAGTTTACAATGTGTTAGAATAATTTAACTGATTGTCACATGGAAGACAAATTTCAACCGATAGCCACATCACGTGACAATGTGCACAATCAATTTAACGCAACAATTAGTCAACACAAACTAATATTACACACAGTGCAAAATAATATTACTATCACATAGAATGATGAAACTTTCAAGCATACAATGTCATACACACCATGTGGAGATGTACATAAGAAAACATCCAACCAAGTGAAAGAGTATAATACCCCAGCTGATGAGGAATTGGACTCACTGGTAATTAAACATTTACATGTTAATAATATTGTGCCTTTAGCACAAGTTTCAGTTACAGCTAGTGCTACACATGCAAACACTAGTATGGGATTCTATCAGTTGCCACTTAATGCATGTATCTATTCATTGTAGATTGAGGAAGAACAATCCATAGCTATTACCAACAAGAAGTTCAACCAATCAAGAACAGGCAGTCACAGTCCACCTCAACACCAGGTATAGTTGTAATGATCTTCTGTAGGCACTGCAGTGCCATGCAGTGCAGGCTTTCCTATACAGTGCATCATTATAATATATTATCCTGGTTCCATACCAATCTATCTCCTTTACCAAACTGAATTACTTATTACTAAATATTAGAACAAATTTCAAGAGCAACCTGAAGAGGAACACTTTTTCAATGCATTAGATGGGAAGTGCTGGAATGCAAAGTATTGGGAAGCAGTTGGTAAGGGACACCATGAATGGATGCTATCCAGTGGATGTATACATGCATGCTAATGTTTACCATAATGATTTTCTTTTCTTTAGACAAACTCAAATGTAAACAAACATGATCCACACCAATGCAACATTGCTCTAGTACTCAGACCATGTGATCAATATGGACGTGCAGTATATAATTATGCTAACCTATGTACGTACACTAGTACTTGCATTGTCATGCTTATGCCTTAAACAATGAATATACTAATACGTCACAGTAATAATTTGACTTGCAAATCACGCATGTGCACATTGCTCAACATTTCAATGTTTCATGAATAATCATCAAAAGTATGTTTTCCACAATTGTGAGTACACCTCGCATATTAAAGCATCACAACAAACTCAAAAACAAATTTAGGATATCACTATAATAGAAGTCGGTTTACTCTGATGTAAAGATTTCACAATATAAAAGCACAACTACCTGCATGATATAATTGTAAAGTTACTTCTTCCACACTTCATGCTAGCAATCCCAAACTTGTAGCCTACATCCTAGACATGTTGTCACGGTTTGTGGTTAAATAAGATACCTGTGGACCTTTGAGGTGGAAATTACTCATAATAGCTATTATAGCTAACTATTCACTTCACACTATTAAAGATAGGGGTATGATTTTCTACCCCTATGCTTTCTTCCACATGCAGTTCAAGCTGGAAATATCAAACTTGTAGCCTACATCCTACACATGTTTTCACTGCTTGTGGTTAAATAAGATAGCTAGTTGTGGGTGACCTTGTGGGCAGAAATTACTACCTATGCACTTATTCACTTTCAAATTACTATTAACGCAAGGGGTATGTATCTCTACCTCAACGCTTTGTTTCACAGTTCAAGCTGGAAATAGCAAACATGTAGCCTACATCCTAGACATGTTGTCACAGTTTGTGGTTAAATAAGATAACTGGTTGTGGACCTTTGAGGGGAAAATTACTCATACGAGTCATGCGCCCATTCTATTACGGAAAGACATAATATTATGTATCTCTACCTATGCTTTGTTCCACAGTTCAAGCTGGCAATCCCAAATTTGTAGCCCATGTACATTCTACACATGTTTTCATGGTTTGTGGTTAAACAAGATGGCTACTTGTACACCTTCGTCAACAGAAATTACTCATACTATACCTATGCACATATTCACTTCATACTGTTACAGAAAGAGGTAAGTATCTCTGCACTATGCCAAACATGTAGCCTACATCCTACACATGTTGTCATTCTTTGTGGTCAAATAAGACAGCTGGCTGATTTCATGTGAAAATTGCTCATACTTATACACCTATATTCACTACCCACTATTACAGCAATGGGTATGATTCTCTATATTATATGTATTACCCTATATGCTTTCTTCCACAGTTCAAGCTGTCAATTCCACACATGTTGCCTATACATTCTACACATGTTTTCACTGCTTGTGGTTAAATGAGATAGCTAGTTGTGGGTGACCTTTATGGGTGGAAATTACCCATACTACCTATGCACCTATTCACTTCCCAGTATTAAAGCAAGGGGTATATGTATCTCTACCCCATTGCTTTGTTTCACAGTTCAAGCTGGAAATATCAAACATGCACATGTAGCCTACATCCTAGACATGTGTCACTGTTTGTGGTTAAATAAGATAACTATAGTTGTGCGTCTAGATCTTTGTCCACCTATTCACTTCACAGTATTAAACAAAGGGGTATGATTCCCTACCCCTATGCTTTCTTCCACAGTTCAAACTGGCAATTCCACACATGTTGCCTACATTCGAATTCTACACATGTTTTCACTGCTTGTGGTTAAGTTGTGGGTCTTTGTGGGCAGAAATTAGTCATACCACACTTCATGCACACTATCACTCAAGAGGTATGTATCTCTGCCACTATGCTTTCTTTCACAGTTCAAGCTGGAAATCTCAAACTTGTAGTATACACAAATAAGATAGCTGGCTGTGGGCCTTTGAGGTCGAAATTACTCATATATACTAGCTCTTCACAGCAAGGGGTATGTATCTCTATATACCCCTATGCTTTCTTTCACAATTTAATTTGACGTGAAAATTACTCATACTAACAGTAAGCAACAGGTACCTATCTCTGCCACTATATATGCTTTCTTTCACAGTTCAAGCTGGATATCCCAAACTTGTAGCCTATATAGCTACTTCCTAAGACATCTTGTCATCCTTTGTGGTTAAATAAGATAGCTATAGTTGTGGGTGACCTCTATGAGCAGAAATTACTCATACTAACTATGCACCTATTCACTTCACACTATTACAGAAAAGGGTATGATTCTCTACCCCTATACATAATTTCTTCCACAGTTCAAGCTGGCAATCCCAAACATGTTGCCTACATTCTACATGTGTTTTCACTGCTTGTGGTTAAATGAGATAGCTAGTTGTGGGTGACCTTTGTGGGCAGAAATTACTGCTACTACCTACATGTATGCACCTATTCACTTCCCACTATCAAGCAAGAGGTATGTATCTCTGCCACTATGCTTTCTTTCACAGTTCAAGCTGGAAATCTCAAACTTGTAGCCTACATTCTTATACACAAATAAGATAGCTGGCTGTGGGCCTTTGAGGTCGAAATTACTCATATATACTAGCTCTTCACAGCAAGGGGTATGTATCTCTATATACCCCTATGCTTTCTTTCACAGTTCAAGCTGGATATCCCAAACTTGTAGCCTATATAACTACTTCCTAGACATCTTGTCATCCTTTGTGGTTAGCTAGTTGTAGGTGACCTTTATGAGCAGAAATATGACTCCATCATGCATACTACCTATGCACTTCCAACTATTAAAATAAGGGGTGTATATCTCTACCAGTTCAAGCTGGCAATCTCAAACTTGTGGTCTACATCCTACACATCTTAATTGTCATTCTTTATGGCCGGCCAAATAAGATACCTGTTGATCTGAGGTGAAAATTACTCATACTAACTATGCACCTATTCACTTCCCACTATTACAGAAACAGGTATGATTCTCTACCCCTATACATAATTTCTTCCATGCACAGTTCAAGCTGTCAATCCCAAACATGTTGCCTACATTCTACACATGTTTTCACTGCTTGTGGTTAAATGAGATAGCTAGTTGTGGGTGACCTTTGGGGGCAGAAATTACTTGTACTACCTACGCTATGTATCTCTACCCCAATGCTTTGTTTCACAGTTCAAGCTGGAAATATCAAATGTGTAGCTTACATCCTGGACATGTTGTCACTGTTTGTGGTTAAATAAGATAGCTAGTTGTGGGTCTTTCTCCACCTATTCACTACACGGTATTAAAGAAAGGGGTATGTATCTCTACCCCTATGCTTTCTTCAACAGTTCAAACTGGCAATCTCAAACTTATGGCCTACATGCATGTTGTCATTCTTTGTGGTCAAATAAGACAGCTGCTGATTTGAGGTCAAAATTACTCATACTGTAACTATGAACATATTCACTTCCCACTATTACAAAAAGAGGACTTATGATTCTCTACCCCTTATAATGCTTTCTTGCCCAGTTCAAGCTGGCAATCCCAAACATGTTGCCTACATTCTACACATGTTTTCACTGCTTGTGGTTAGCTAGTTGTGGGTGACCTTTATGGGCGGAAATTACCGATACTACCTACAGTATTAAAGCAAGGGGGTATATGTATCTCTACCCCAATGCTTTGTTTCACAGTTCAAGCTGGAAATATCAAACATGTAGCCTACATCCTAGACATGTTGTCACTGTTTGTAGTTAAATAAGATAGCTAGTTGTGCGTCTTTGTCCACCTATTCACTTCACAGTATTAAACAAAGGGGTATGATTCTCTACCCCTATATATAATTTCTTCCACAGTTCAAGCTGGCAATCCCAAACATGTTGCCTACATTCTACACATGTTTTCACTGCTTGTGGTTAAATGAGATAGCTAGTTGTGGGTGATCGACCTTTATGGGCAGAATTACTGGTACTACCTACATGTATGCACCTATTCACTTCCCACTATCAAGCAAGAGGTATGTATCTCTGCCACTATGCTTTCTTTCACAGTTCAAGCTGGAAATCTCAAAATTGTAGCCTACATTCTTATACACAAATAAGATAGCTGGCTGTGGGCCTTTAAGGTCGAAATTACTCATATAAACTAGCTCTTCACGGCAAGGGGTATGTATCTCTATATACCCCTATGCTTCCTTTGCTGGTAATCCCAAATTTATTGCCTACATCCCAGCATCTTGTCATTCTTTGTGGTCAAACAACATAACTACCTAGCTGATTTGACATGAAAATTACTCATACTAACTATACACCTATTCACTTCACACTATCAAGCAATATAAGTACCTATCTCTGCCACTATATATATGTTTTCTTTCACAGTTCAAGCTGGCAATATCATGCAAACTTATGGCCTACATCCTACACATGTTAATTGTCATTCTTTGTGGCCGGCCAAATAAGATACCTGCTTGATCTGAGGTGATAATTACTCATACTAACTATGCACCTATTCACTTCACACTATTAGAGAAAGGAGTAGGATTCTCTACCCCTATAAATAATTTCTTCCACAGTTCAAGCTGGCAATCCCAAACATGTTGCCTACATTCTACACATGTTTTCACTGCTTGTGGTTAAATGAGATAGGGAGTTGTGGGTGACCTTGTGGGCAGAAATTACTGGTACTACATGTAGCCTACATCCTGGACATGTGGTCATGCACTGTTTGTGGTTAAATAAGATAGCTAATTGTGGGTCTTTGTCCACCTATTAATTCACTTCACAGTATTAAAGAAAGGGGTATGTATCTCTACCCCTATGCTTTCTTCAACAGTTCAAACTGGCAATCACAAACTTATGGCCTACATGTTGTCATTCTAATAAGATAGCTGGCTGATTTGAGGTGAAAATTACTCATACTGTAACTATGCACCTATTCACTTCCCACTATTACAGAAACGGTACTTATATGATTCTCTACCCCTATGCTTTCTTGCCCAGTTCAAGCTGGCAATCCCAAACATGTTGCCTACACATGTTTTCACTGCTTGTGGTTAAATGAGATAGCTAGTTGTCACTGTGGGTGACCTTTATGGGCAGAAATTACCTATGCACCTATTCACTTCCCAGTATTAAAGCAAAGGGTATGTATCTCTACCCCATTGCTTTGTTTCACAGTTCAAGCTGGAAATATCAAACATGTAGCCTATCCTAGACATGTTGTCACTGTTTGTGGTTAGATAGCTAGTTGTGCAAGTCTTTGTCCACCTATTCACTTCACAGTATTAAACAAAGGGGTATGATTCTCTACCCCTATGCTTTCTTCCACAGTTCAAACTGGCAATCCCAAACATGTTGCCTACATTCTACACATGTTTTCACTGCTTGTGGTTAAATGAGATAGCGAGTTGTGGGTGACCTTTATGGGCAGAATTACTGGTACTACCTATGCACCTATTCACTTCCTACTATTAAAACAAGGGGTATGTATCTCTATCCCTATGCTTTCTTCCACAGTT
>CAXIPT010000183.1:0-16286 GCA_964030475.1 Tethya wilhelma
ATGTTTCTTGTAGAAGGAGCATTCCTTGGTAGCTATCAATAGATGAGCTCTTTGCAACTTACATATATATGCATAAATTTAATATTCAGTAATGCATGTTAACAGCACATGCATGATTAGCCCTTTGATTACAAATGACGGCTATAGACGTCATTTAATTACTGCATTTGAAATACGATTAACGTCTAAAGACGTCATCGCAAAGTTAGTGCGAGCTCTGCAGCGTAGCGAATTAGCATTGAACTTCAAACTTGCTGTGTGTTTAGGTAAGGTATCACGCTAGTAAAATACCAAGTCTGAGTTAGAATTGATATGTAGGTGGGGCTCAACAATGTCTAGAAGTGCAAAAGGTCACAACCGCAGCGATCGTGACAATAAGTTTTCTTAGCTCATTTTCTCTATAGTCTCTAAGACAAGAAGCATAGCGCTAGTTTTGGTAGTAGGGCGATAGTTAGTCTATATATTTATGAGCTTAGTTTGCATGCTGCTCAATACCAGGGAGAAAGAAAGCCAAAGACGCTCTGAAATCTATTGATCTTTGACCCCTTCAATTTTAGAGCAAATTTTTCCAGGATCAGCCATGTCCACGCTAGGATTAACCGTCATTTAAAAGTAATAGATAAGTACTTTAACTGATTACACGCTCGTTTAAATTTGAAATTAATTATGTCATGCCGCCAAGATTAAAATTCAAATTTCAAGTAACAACGCATTATTTTTATAATTTTTTTACAAAGTTTGGACTCTGTTTCTTTTATGATGCAGCAAAGCAACTTTTATGCTAACTATGATGCAAGCCTCGCTGCTCTAGTGTAGCTTTTAGCTGTAAAAAAAGAGCCAAAGTCGGATGGGTCTTATCGTCAAATATGCTAAAAAAATTTAAGCGTCTTAGGCTTTTTTTGTAGATAGGCAGCAACGCTTACAAAAGTGATGCTATGGCTATTTAGCCTAACTATATCTGCACCTACGTAGCAACTTTGAAGCTTGTCCCTTGAAAGACTGTAGAGAAAACGTCAAACTAAACATCACAATGGTGATTGCGAGTCAAACAAAGCTTAAAGTGATGCTAGAAGACTATACTAAAAGGTTCTCGCTAGTTTTTCTGAAAATTTTTGACCAAAGCACTATAATGAATGGCAATGTTATGGTATGTATAATAAATTCACTTTAAAATTCATGTCTTTCAGTAACATTTTTGAAACACTTTTGTTATAATTCACCTTTTGAACACCTCAAACATTCTCTACAGGTAAAGAACATTGTTTGTGAAAAGCAAAATTTTGTCTCGGTAGAGAAAAAGAACTTAGTCTTTTGCTGGAGTATGGACTTAGAAGTAGTACTTAGAAGAAGTACACTTTTAACAAAAAACGTTTATTGAAAACATTTTTAAGCACAAAAGACACACTTTTGTGAAAATTTACTTTTTCAACACTTGGAACATTCTCCGAACCTTGTTTGCGAAAAACAAAGTTTTTTGTCGGTGGATAAATAGAACTTAGTTTTTTTGCGTGACTATGGACTTAGAAAAAATTTTCTAAGACACTTTTAGGCCACATCAAATGTGATTGTAGTTTCCAGTCAGAACTTTTTGAGAATTTGATGAGGGCGAGAGGCTTATCATTATTGATTACTATGAATATCATTAAAATTACTATGAATATCGTTAAAAGTTTAATGAATTTCGTTATTTCAAAACTATGTACAAACAACACTTAGCGGACAGGTTAAATTATTGAACCCAAAATACAAGTACAAAATTTATACGCGTGTGCATGCGCAAATGCAACTTCAGCACTTTTTTTTGGGCAGGAAGCTTGTATCTGTGAACTTTGTACTAGCTGTGCAGGGCCGTAGGAGTAGTGGAGGCTGGGGAGGCTTCAGCCTCCCCACTTTTTTAGTCCCATCATGTTGTAGCTAAGCTGCTTGCCTGGTAGTTTAGCTTACTACTCGCGTGCACTGACTTCTGCACTGCACTACTCTGACAGCTTTGGCCTGTACTGCCTGTAATTCCATGCACGTGACAGGAAATTCAGTAGGCGTGTATATGGAATACTATGCGCACGCACATACGTATATATACGTGTTATAGTATAAATGCATGCGCACACATGCAATCGCATTAGCTGGAAAAACAGGAAATGTAGATCAGCTGTTCAAGTGTTTGAAGATGGCAAGCCATAGCCACAGTGACATTCTTGAGGTGGATGGGTGACCAGGTAGAATACTTACATACCAATTTGCTTTCACACATAACTTTGTAAGCTGTTGTCATATGATTGAGCTGCCATTTTATACACTAAAAGCTTAGAAGTAATCTCCAGCAATGAAAATGGCAAAATTTTCCGGGGGGGGGCATGCCCCCAGACACCCCTAGAGGAGCTCTGGCCTTTGGCCAGAGCATAGCCTTACCACTACAAACTTTCTTCCTACGGCCCTGCTGTGCAGACAGGTAAGGTATTGCCCTACTTAACTCTTTAGGGCCGGTAGACGGATTTATCCGCACGCGCGTATTCAACGATCGCGTAATCTGCGATTTTTCGCATTTTTTTATTTTAAGCCATAGTGTTTGAGCTATGAGCTTTAGACTTGCTGTGCAGTTAGGTAAGGAAGCGCTCTACTAAAATACCAAGTAAGAGTCAGGTCTAATTAGTAGGAGAGGAGATATAGGCTTTAGAGTTCAAAGGTCGCGATCGCGGCGAGATCGTGACCTTTGGTTTTAAACTCACGTTTTTTTCTTAGTGCTTTGCAGGAGAGGCTTGACGCTAGCTATGGAGGTGCAGGGAGGCTTAGGCTATACCTGCATACAAGCGCTTTTGCAGTACTGCTCTTTAAAAGCCTAAAGTATGCAGGTTGTTTGGCGAACTTTGACCCCTTCCGTTTTTGCAAGGGTCTTGTAGAACTTGGTGTAAAATGGATGTTTTTGCCTGGAGTAACTCATGGGACAATTTTACACCAGCTCTGCCTAGAGTGACTCATGGGAAAGTTTTACACCACCACAGCCACGACTAACTCTAGGAGGCATTTTAAACCAGCTTATTTAGTGTAAAAACCAAGTAGTATGGCCAATAACATATTATTCATGGGGAAATTTTACACCACTTGGTTAATTGAAGGGGCTCACTCATGTAAAATATTCCCATTTAAAATTCATAGGTAAGAACCATTTATATGGGAAGATTTTAAACCACTTGGTTAATTATAATTAGTGCAGGGTCTCACTCATGCAAAATAAGGCCACACAAGTCTTGATGGCATTACTCATGGCACAGTTTTACACTAGTTGTGCAGCTACTGTCTTGAAGTGGTGTAAAATTCTCCCATATAAATCTCCAATGGTCCACAGACTGTGGCACAACTTAACCATAGACCTTTGACCTCATGTAAAATCCTCCCTTATATATTGCACCATTGATGAACTTATTGAAGGGGTACTTTTACCAATGAACTCTGACCTGGTGTAAAACTCCCCCATGAAAGTAAAGCCAACACGCTGTGGGGGTAGTTTTAAACGGCAGCACTCACTTCTATACTTCACATCTGGGGGGAGTGGCTGGAATACTGGAATGCGCAAGCTTAGTGCGCATGCAAAAAGAAGGTGGAGCTGCCCACGTGGTATGTGAAATTTTGGCGGTACTCAGCTGATCAAGATGAAGATCTTCAAAGTTTTTGTGCTACTTCTTCTGCTTGGGGGTGATTATGGCTTTAAACCCGCTTCTTTAGAAGCGCACCCCATACAGGCACGTGGATGTGATGGTAGAGCTAACATTCTGTTTTCACCACCGTGTCCAGTCCTGCTGTGTCGCTCAGAGTTCTCTGGTAGGACCACTCTTCTTGTTTTACTTGGATTTGTGTTGTGCCAGCTCATAAAGAGTTGGACAGACCTAGGAGAACCCATACCTGACATTATCTATGCCAAATGGATGAGGCACAAACCGTAAGTAAAAAAGTGCATGTATAGGGGTAAATAGCCTGTAGCCCCATGGGCTGATTGCCTTAATAATAGAAATCACTTTTTGTTCCTGTAGACTGTGGCTATACTTCTCACATTTTGTAATAAAGAAATTTGTGTATGAAAGGTAAGTCTATAAGTACAATCAATCTTCCTCCATTTTTAATAGACTATAGCTAGACAATATTCTGAGGCATGACCTGGTGCTCTTTTTATGGAAGGTATTATTAAAATTCATTATTATTTTCCTAATGATAATTTATTAAGGGATCGTGTTATTGCTACTGTCCATCACAAGTTTCAATTGTGGACTGGACTTACTCAGCTACACTTACTATCCAACAAGAAATCAGCTGCAGAGCCGAACGCAAAGGAACATATATCAGTACCTATCCCGAATTGTTCTGGAAGAGATACCTGTCAACTGAATATTCGGGTGGAATGTCCTGGATCGAACATCAATGTTTGGGTGAAATGTTTAGAAACAGATATTGGAAAGATGCTGCAAAAAGAAGTACAGACTGCAACTGGCATTCCTATTAACAAACAGATGATTTTTTGTAAGCCAATGCAGCTCGTACATCCTGATATGCCGCTTAAGTATTATGGTCTAAAGAATGGTAACTCTGTTACTCTATCAATAAAAGGTGTTGGTGGAGGTGATGGTTCAAGTGAAACAGGTAGCTATATTATGCATGGATGCATGTGTGACAACTGAGATGTTTCATAATTAAAAATTTTCATAGTATTTCTCGCATTTTATACTATAATTATATAGACGAAGAACTTAGTGAGTGTGTATCCTGTGGAGAGCAAGCAACTAGGTACTGTGATGACTGCAAGACATCCCGGTGCAATGTTTGTGATGACCAATGGCACAAACATCCCAAAAGAAAATGTCATCGAACTACCAATGTATGTAAAACTGTCCACATTAATTGTTATACCACTGTCACTATGAACAAAATCTGTGTTATCGGTATATTATATTATATAGATACTACATGACAATGACATCACGGATAGTACTGAGTCTTCCATACAAAGCTTAAGTCAAGATGAGTTTAGCATGCAAGATGATGGTTATGATGATATGTTTAATTCACCATCCACTGACGACATATTTCAAAATGCCACTCTTATTGCAACACTTGCTGAACGCTTTCATCTTACAACATTTAAATCATTTCAAAAAAATATTATAAATGCAACGCTAGAAGGCAAAGATTCCCTAGTGATCCAACCTACTGGAAGTGGGAAAAGCTTGTGTTTTCAATTTGTCCCTGTTTATCTTAATAAAAAAGCCATAATCGTTACACCAACAATAAGCTTGATGCAAGATCAAGTTTACAAACTAAATAGTATTGGAATTCCATCTGCCTTTGTAGGATCAGCACAACTAGACAGGAAAATAGAAGAGAGATCACTGAATCCAGATAGCAATGAGCTCATAATATTTGCTACTCCTGAATGGATTACCAAACCAGACAACCAGACAAGGCTACATTCATTAATTCAAGCTGAAAAACTGTCACTAATTGCTATTGATGAAGCTCACTTATTTACAGAATGGAATGATTTCAGAAGTGCATTTAGTGAGCTGCGAAATCTAAAAAATAACTTTTCTGTGCCTATTATGGCAGTAACTGCCACTGCTACAAAGCAAGTAGAAGAAGATATGAAACTTCTGTTAAGACCCAACCATGTTGTGAGTAAGTGTTCGATTAATCGCCCAAATATCAAACTAAATGTTGAAGAGTTATCATCTGATAAAAGTATTACACCATCTGTTCAGTTTGCAAAACGTGCAGCTTGAAATCATTGGTTCAACATGTTCAATTGTATATACTGATTTCATTTCGGACATCGGACCAATTGTGAGTGCACTTCAGGAAGTAGGCGTGGAAGCAGTTGTGAAATGGATGCTCCATCAAGACATGAATCATACATCAGATGGAAAACTGATGAAGTTCAGACAATTGTAGCCACCAAGGCATTTGGTATGGGTATCGATAAACCAAATATCCGTCATGTTGTCAGAAATGGAGTTCCAGAGAGCATGCTATCATGGGCACAAGAACTTGGTAGGGCTGGCAGAGATGGAAATCAGGCAACAGGTACTATTCTTTATCGTAAATCAGATATATCACATGCAAATCCAGGGGTACTGAATAATGTAAAGCGAGATAAAACTAGGTGCACTCATATACTATCAAAATTTGCTCAATCATGGCAATATGTAAATGCCCATTTAGCAGGCAAGTGCCGCAGATGCATTTTCTTGGACATGTTTGGTGAGGAAAATACTGAACCTGTTGTTACTGGAGACTGCTGTGATGTGTGTTCATTAAATATTGAGAATCATCGCAAATCAAATTACAAAGAAGAGAATTAGCCATTCTAATTGATGCTCTTAAGCAAGTTGGGTGCAAGGGTGAAGTTAAAATATCAGAATGGATCAGAGGCTCGAAAATTCCATGGACAGATGCTTTCAATAAGAAGTGCTTATCATATGGTAATCACAGAGGTAAAGATATAAATTTTTGGAGAACATTTATCAAGCAATGCCATGTCCTCTCATTAGTAAAACTTGAACTGAAATCCATGATTAAGGGAAATGGGTGGTATGCTGTAAATGGAGTTTATTATCCTACTCAAAAAGGTATAGAAGAATCAACAGCAAAGGGACAACCTTTAATTCTACCAACATTTGAACAAAGCACCAGCCAGCCAATTGCAAACTCAGCCAGTACGTCAGGGTCTGGAATGCATACTGAACCAAAAAAGAAAAGACTTGGTAAAGGAAGTAATATTCTAAATACGGTAAAACAGCTACACTTAGAACCCGAAAACTGGATGAAAGCTGACAACAAGAGCTCCTATCATTTTCCTGGATTGTTACCTAAACCTGCACTTCAACAGCTTTGGTATGTACATGATATTACTAGCCTACAACAAGCTTGTGATGATCCCCATTTTATATGGAAGGATATATAACTATCCAAAGGTCAACTAAATAAAGACCGGTTAGTAAAGTTGGAGATTGGCGATAAAACTGAAGAAATGTTCTACCGATCAGCTCCTTGTTCAGGTGTAAAGGTTTGTCTTGAGCCTGACTGTGATCATACAGTACCTATTCGAGATAAATGAAACTGCCCAAAGCATGGTACACCTTTACAAAAAACAAGTGATTGCCCAGTTGAATTTGTGTACGTGCATCCAAAAAATTGTAATAATGATCATAGACGTTGGTTTGGTGGAATAGTTTGCTGCCAAAAATCTCCAACTGAAAATTTACATAATCACAAGCTTCATAGTGCCAATAAAATATCCCAACATGTGAAAGAAAAGATAAGCAATGCAATTTCTGCAAATCCAGGATTGACACCAACTGAAATTGCTTGTGGAAAGGGTATAGGTTTTATACCTTCTGCGGTTGACAGCGCTAGTAGTCATACAGGGAAATTGTCCCTTGAAATAAAAAAAACTAAAAGGAGAAAAGGACTACTAGATCTCAACTGGTCACCTCTTAATTTTGAAGAGGTTGCCGATTCAATTGATTTTGAAGATATTGAAGCTTGTGCAACAATAGAAGAAACCACTAATTACAAGCAAAATGGGCGACCTTATCTAGTAGCAGGAGGAATAGAGGATGAAACAAAATATATTTTCACAATGTCACCGTTCATGGCAACAGTTGCAAGTGAAGCTGATTTCATCCAGTGTGATATAACATATGACGATTGCAAGGAGTATCCATACATATTTAATGCCGTAGCATTCGACAAGGTTTCAATGGAATGGGTTGTTGTAGGTAGACTAAGGCTAAATTCTCAAAGTACAAATGCTTATGCTCTTTCGTTTAAGAAATTGTTCGATAAATGTAAAAGATTCAACGACAACTTTGAGCTTGGTTCTACACTTCAGGGTGTTGTAACGGATTGGTCGGATGCTGAAATCAATGACTTAAAGCTTGCTGTTGGTAAGAACATCGCTGAAAAACTTCTTAAAGGATGTAAAGTACACTGGCAGCGTTCATGTCAGCGTGTCGCCGACAAAGTACTAACATCAAATGACAAGCAGAAAGAGAAAAGTATATTTTTGAGAATATCTGGTCAAATTCAGAAACTGGAGAGTTCTGTTAGTATCATTGCTTGCTTTGAAACTCTCTGTGGTGTTCGATCTGTTTCACAATTGCTAAATGTTATTCCAACACTATGTACGTCTGAAGATGCAAAATTTATAGATAATAATTGTGAGTGGACATCGGCTAAGCATTGGGCTCAATGGTGGTGTAGGTGTGAGCACCTAAGGATGCTTTCAAAGTGTTTTTCGTCAATGGAAGAAGATATTTGGATGTCTTGTCCATCATCTACAAATGCTGTAGAGCGAAGAAATAAAGACTGCAAGAGTGATATTCCTAAAAACCTAAAATTAGCTATGATAAAAGTATACAAGGTTGATAAAGTTGCTTGCTTAAAGTATTTATCAGCAAAAGTAGGTACGAGTATATCTTACAGATCAAGATCAGAAGAAGCAAGAAGAGCAGCAGCAAAAAAGAAGCAACAACAGAGAACCAAAATTGTTCCAGATAAAAGTATACAGCATGGGCCTCCAGATCGTGTTGATAATTTTGGAGGCAACCAGCAGAAACAATCAAGAAAGAGGCCAAGGAGTGAGGAGCCAGACAATTCTGTAGATCCATAATTACTAGGAAAACATGCAAGAATGAAATTTGAGGATGAAAATGGTGAAGATGTATGGTACGAGGGAATAGTATCCAATTATAGCATAATTAGTGGGAAATATGGAATCTACTTCCCTTGTGATGGTCAAATAGAAGAAGCTGATTTGGATGATGACGACTTGGAAATCTTGTATTAACTTATAAGCTAGGATGTTCTCACCAGGATCACATGTACATGCATGCATGCTCAATTTCTTAAATCTTAACATCGATCAGCACAATAATCATCAATAACTACCACATTCAGTTATCTTCATGAAACAACAATTTACTCAAATTAATTAGGATTCTTGTTCAGATAGTATTTATCAGCTGCAGCTAATCTTATAATAGGAAATTGATGTAATAATATTATGTCATCTGTTATAGCTTGTATGCATGGTCATGAAAACATATAGTAAAACTACCCCCACAGCGTGTTGGCTTTACTTTCATGGGGGAATTTTACACCAGGTCAGAGTTCATTGGTAAAAGTACCCCTTCAATAAGTTCATCAATGGTGCAATATATAAGGGAGGATTTTACATGAGGTCAAAGGTCTATGGTTTAAGTTGCGCCACAGTCTGTGGACCATTGGAGATTTATATGGGAGAATTTTACACCACTTCAAGACAGTAGCTGCGCAACTAGTGTAAAACTGTGCCATGAGTAATGCCATCAAGACTTGTGTGGCCTTATTTTGCATGAGTGAGACCCTGCATTAATTATAATTAACCAAGTGGTTTAAAATCTTCCCATATAAATGGTTCTTACCTATGAATTTTAAATGGGAATATTTTACATGAGTGAGCCCCTTCAATTAACCAAGTGGTGTAAAATTCCGCCATGAATAATATGTTATGATACTATGGGCCATACTACTTGGTTTTTACACTAAATAAGCTGGTTTACTAGAGTGAGTCGTGGCTGTGGTGGTGTAAAACTTTCCCATGAGTCACTCTAGGCAGAGCTGGTGTAAAATTGTCCCATGAGTTACTCCAGGCAAAAACATCCATTTTACACTATCATCTGTAGGACCGTTTGAGAATGACAATGCACGTTTGATAATTTTGTCCTATTTGGAATTCCATAGCTGCAAGCCAACATGGCAGAGTGCATCGTAGCAAGAGTAAGCGGTAAGTTGACCTTGTTCTGTATCAGACTGTGTTCTATCTGTTAAGCAGACATTGCTATGTATAGTTGGGTATTAGCAAGTTAGCCTATTTTTGTCATAATAATTTATTTTATACAGAAAGTCGTGTTCCTCTTGAGCTATATTGTGCCAATGGCACTGGTGAATTCGGTGACTTGACTTTTAGTATTTGTTCTGGTCAGTTGGCTAGCCCTAGTACCTGCCTTGTGGTAACACAAAAATCATTACGGCAGTGCCCACCAGCTGGTGTCATGATCTCTGTTGCTCGGATAATTGTCAGCAATACTGGGGAGTATACCATTCAAGTGTTGCTATGAACAATTGAAACAGGTGAAATCTCCTTATATGAAGAGTTTAAGTCAGTCTGTAGGAAGATAAGCAGCTCAGAGGACTACAAGTTTTGTCCTGGCATCAGCAGTAATGTGTATAAGGAGAATTATGCCTCAGTTCTACGTTATGAATCTAAGAGTGTTAGAATTGCAACTGAACCTTTTAATCGAGTTGACTCTCCAAATCGTAAAATGTGGCATAAACTTTCCAAAAATGCAAGCATCTTTGAAAAGGACATGAAAGATGTACTTTGTCAACCTTGCAAGAAGATGTGTAGTCACTTAGATCAACGTGTTAGTGTTTCCTTGAGTGTATCACCTAAAAGGAAAGCTTCACGACAGGAAGCTTCGTCAAGGTGTCCTCTATCAGCACTTTCTCCAGATAGCATTAAAAAAAGAAAAGTTAACCTGATGGCTGAAAGAGCAAGAGATAAGAAGTTTATCCGAAAGCATGAGCACATGGATGTTACTTTGGATGAAGAACAGAGCAATGAGCTAGGTCAAATAGTTGATGTAATCAATGAAAAGTCCTCCGATGTATTGTCACAAGTATTTGAAGAAGCTGAAAAGGAAGGAAAAGGAGATGATATAAAGGAAATATGGATGAATGATACTAGAAGTGATAGGGAGGAGTATGAGCGGGACCAGTCCAGAAACAGTAAGACACAAAATAATTTTGTTATTTAACTCACAAAATCATTCAATTTGTATGGTGTTTCTATATAGAAACAGGAAAACATAACAACAGATGGAGTCTTGTGACAATTCGATTGGGTATGTTGTGTGAGTGTGTGTGTGTGTGAGTGTGTGTGTGTGTGTGTGTGTGTGTGTGTGTGTGTGTATGTGTGTGTGTACAAATATTATGTGTTTGTCCCGCATGATGCTATAGCGTTAGCAGTGTTTGTCCGAAGTCCGGCAGCATACGAAGCTCTTAAAGGTTTCAATCTGTTACAACTACCATCTTGTGCTACCTTGCAAGCATATACCGGAGCCTTTATTGATGATCCTGGTACATTCTATACAATAATTAATTTTATGTTGTATGCATAATTATTCTTGTTTGTATTATTATTATTGTTAGGTGTGACTCAGAAACGGATAGCTGAAGCAAAGAATTCTGTGAGGACCGCGTTAAGCAAAGTGGCCACCGACCATGTGGTGATGGGGTGCTATTTTCAACGAAGTCAGAGTTGTGTCACGAACTCACGGAATCAAAGAGTTGTAGGGTTGGCCATGAGACTTGTCATGTTTACATGATGTGTACCAATCACTTGATGAGAAGACAAACAGTACCACATACATTATGCAGTTTCTGTGGAGAGACCTCACGTCTTCATTCGATGTAGTGGGGCCTTACTACACTAGTAGTGGAGCGATTGAAGCAAAATTCATTATTGGAATTGTATTGGAAACGATCAAAGTATTCCACTTATACAAGTTCCAAACAAGTCTGTTGGTGTGTGATGGAGCAAGTGCCAATCTATCAACGATCAAACAAACCCTAGGTGTATCTGGTGTTTTTGGACGCAACCCCTCCCTTCTTGATCCAAATATTATCAGTCCAAAGTTTGTCAACCCATTTGATCCATCCAACAACATATACTGGCTCATATGTCCTAGTCACCAGGTATGAGCATTATGTATATATTCCCTATAAGTAAACTTATTTATATTTCCTATAATTTTTACAGTTGAAGAACATGATCAATGCCCTATTTTCATCCCGTTCTGATGGCACAAAACAGTTCCAGCTTGAGGGGGTTACTTTTGGATGGCAGTCCATTGTTGATTTGTACCAGCGTGAGTGTACACGGAGAAATAAAGGTGATGCTAGAATGGTACCTGGGCTACGGGAGGCTCATGTCTTGCGTGACTCTTGGACTAAGCTAAATGTGCATCCTGCTAAGATCATGCAGGTATATACATACATGAACTCTTAATACGTGATTAATACTTAATGGTGCTCTTTAAATAGATTTTCATTATGCATGCAACATCTATTTGCTACACAGCAAGAGCAGGTCTTGACTGAATTGTATGATTACATCAACCAGAACCCTCCACCAGATGATGTTGTAGCAGTCAAATGTGTCCACAAGTATTTGACGTCTTGCAATCTATTATTTGAGCAAGGATTTCTTAGCCATTACAAAGTGACATCCAAAGATCAGAGTGTGTTGAACAATGTAGCCAAAGGATTTGCCTTTTTCTCAGATTGGTTAGAATCACTTGTTCAAGAAGGTAACACGATAGTAACACAATTCACACACACACACACACACACACACACACACACACACACACACACACAGATCCAAAGTTCAACCATGCAGATAGCCAGCAAAAAAAGTTTATTGCTTGGCAAAGTAAGTATGGTTGTGTAATATATATTTCTATATGCATCATATTCTTTTTTTATCCTCGTTGATTTTTTTTTTTTTTTTTTGCTTATAGCTTGGGATCTTCTAAGAGTTGATGTATACGGTTTCAAACAGTTCACTGAGGACTTCTTGAAGAGACATCCATATAATTTCATCTCTCCATTGAGAGTGTCTGGCAGTGCAGTCGAGACCTTATTCAGTCAATACAAGTATGCTTCAGGTGGGAAGCTAGATGCTGCCAATTATGCAACAGCACGAGCTGCTTGCCTAGTGAAGTCAGCTGTTGCATCATGCCATCACAGTGGAAAGGGATACCGAGACGCCTCTCTGCATACACAGGGTCCTACTCTCAAGAAAAAGCAATACAACAAGAAAAAGTCATAATCAAAGTACTGTAACAATAAATTTTTTATAACTTTCACAACATGATAAAATGTATTGTATTAATAATATGTGTTCATTGAATTCGTGTTTTTGTAGCTATGTGTTCAGATAATAAAGTGTCTCTCAAATTCTGTCCACTAAGTGTAGCTGTTCCACTTTTAGAAGCTTGTATCTGTCTAAAAGAGTCCATAAACTCCCCAAGACGAGTATTACATAGCTTTCTGAGAAATTCATTGTACACTGCATCAACAGGCAATGATAACTCCTTGACACTGTCAAGCTTGGTGGATAGTGCCTCAATAAAGTGCAGCTTCAAACCCTCATCACTCTTTACCTTTGTTGTTGCTATGGCTATGATGTTTTTTCCATGCTGCTGAATTCCATCACTGTTTGCAACAGACTTGACCAGTTGATCAACCATTTTAATAAACTTCACAAAACCACAGTCGGGAAAATACATGAAGCCCCGATCTCGATACAAAAGTGATTGTGGTACATGGGATTTGTCACTAGTTTGTATAGCCTTCAAAATAGTAATTTCATCAGCAACAGAACCTCGTTTCTCTAATGGACAGCTGTGGATTCTCTTATATCGGTTGTGCAGCATTTCAGCTATCGCTGCCCCACCAAAACGGTAGTACACATCATCTGGTTCGGAATTTTCTACATCTTTACTGACTGAAGCCGTATCTGCACTACTGGTGGAACTAAGTTCACTTGCAACAGATGCTGTAAGTTTAGTGAGGTGATTATACACAGTAGTCTGAATTGATATTAGCACAGCATTAGCATCGTGAACAGAACCTACATTATGTTTGGCTCTAAATAAACGCCACTGGTGAATTATAGTAAATAATGAATGTGATTGGTCAATAGTATCCTCTGTCAGCATGAGACTACATTTGTTATGCCATTCCAGTTGAAACTTTATATACTTATCTTTCCCTTTATCATTCGATTTGTAAGTTGTACAGTAGAACTCACCTAGAGTCTTACATATATTTGCTATCAAATCACTCAGTTTTAACTTGTTCCAAAACTCCGTTCTGCACGGATACCATTGTACATGTAGCTGATTGTCCACCTCTTCCAACACAGCTGGCAGGAGACCAGAGCTAGCCTCAGAGTTGGCGGCGCTGTGGCTACTCTGAGCCTGACTCCATATAGTAGCTGTCACTGTAGCCTTCTGTGATTTTTTTAACGCGCGTCTTCCCTTTGTGACTTTAGGCTTCTTGTTTTCTTTACTATGATCAGGGTTCACTGTAATGGTTTTTCGCTTTCTCTTTGTCCCAGTAGCTGCTGCTATGGAGGCTGTGGAATTCCGAGTCACAGTGGCCGCAGTATTTTCCATTCTGCAAACGCAAATTGAATCACGTGCGGTTGCCAGGAAGTCACGTTACTTTCCGCATACATATTGTACAGGGCAATGGCGCGTTCGATACTCTCTTTCCTTGGTTTATTATATACTCTTGGTACCGGTAACTGGTTACAGAGACTTCAGCACAACCAGAAATCTTCAGGTATAACGGGCAGGCAGCGAATATTCGGATTCCACATAACTCACACTTGTCTAACTGGAAGAGGTCGTCACTTTGATTTCCAAAGTAGCTAATGAATTTATTAATGAGTAGAGAAATGAATGGCTGCCATACAGAGAAGGCGATGGGATCTTCTAAGAGTTGATGTATACGGTTTCAAACAGTTCACTGAGGACTTCTTGAAGAGACATCCATATAATTTCATCTCTCCATTGAGAGTGTCTGGCAGTGCAGTCGAGACCTTATTCAGTCAATACAAGTATGCTTCAGGTGGGAAGCTAGATGCTGCCAATTATGCAACAGCACGAGCTGCTTGCCTAGTGAAGTCAGCTGTTGCATCATGCCATCACAGTGGAAAGGGATACCGAGACGCCTCTCTGCATACACAGGGTCCTACTCTCAAGAAAAAGCAATACAACAAGAAAAAGTCATAATCAAAGTACTGTAACAATAAATTTTTTATAACTTTCACATGATAAAATGTATTGTATTAATAATATGTGTTCATTGAATTCGTGTTTTTGTAGCTATGTGTTCAGATAATAAAGTGTCTCTCAAATTCTGTCCACTAAGTGTAGCTGTTCCACTTTTAGAAGCTTGTATCTGTCTAAAAGAGTCCATAAACTCCCCAAGACGAGTATTACATAGCTTTCTGAGAAATTCATTGTACACTGCATCAACAGGCAATGATAACTCCTTGACACTGTCAAGCTTGGTGGATAGTGCCTCAATAAAGTGCAGCTTCAAACCCTCATCACTCTTTACCTTTGTCGTTGCTATGGCTATGATGTTTTTTCCATGCTGCTGAATTCCATCACTGTTTGCAACAGACTTGACCAGTTGATCAACCATTTTAATAAACTTCACAAAACCACAGTCGGGAAAATACATGAAGCCCCGATCTCGATACAAAAGTGATTGTGGTACATGGGAATTGTCACTAGTTTGTATAGCCTTCAAAATAGTAATTTCATCAGCAACAGAACCTCGTTTCTCTAATGGACAGCTGTGGATTCTCTTATATCGGTTGTGCAGCATTTCAGCTATCGCTGCCCCACCAAAACGGTAGTACTCATCATCTGGTTCGGAATTTTCTACATCTTTACTGACTGAAGCCGTATCTGCACTACTGGTGGAACTAAGTTCACTTGCAACAGATGCTGTAAGTTTAGTGAGGTGATTATACACAGCAGTCTGAATTGATATTAGCACAGCATTAGCATCGTGAACAGAACCTACATTATGTTTGGCTCTAAATAAACGCCACTGGTGAATTATAGTAAATAATGAATGTGATTGGTCAATAGTATCCTCTGTCAGCATGAGACTACATTTGTTATGCCATTCCAGTTGAAACTTTATATACTTATCTTTCCCTTTATCATTCGATTTGTAAGTTGTACAGTAGAGCTCACCTAGAGTCTTACATATATTTGCTATCAAATCACTCAGTTTTAACTTGTTCCAAAACTCCGTTCTGCACGGATACCATTGTACATGTAGCTGATTGTCCACCTCTTCCAACACAGCTGGCAGGAGACCAGAGCTAGCCTCAGAGTTGGCGGCGCTGTGGCTACTCTGAGCCTGACTCCATATAGTAGCTGTCACTGTAGCCTTCTGTGATTTTTTTAACGCGCGTCTTCCCTTTGTGACTTTAGGCTTCTTGTTTTCTTTACTATGATCAGGGTTCACTGTAATGGTTTTTCGCTTTCTCTTTGTCCCAGTAGCTGCTGCTATGGAGGCTGTGAAATTCCGAGTCACAGTGGCCGCAGTATTTTCCATTCTGCAAACGCAAATTGAATCACGTGCGGTTGCCAGGAAGTCAC
>CAXIPT010000184.1:822-13345 GCA_964030475.1 Tethya wilhelma
TCTCACTCTCTCACACACACACACACACACACACACACACACACACACACACACACACACACACACACACACACTCACTCACTCACACACACACACATACACACACACACACACGCACACACACGCACACACACACACACACACACACACACACACACTACAACATTTTAGGGAAAGAGCTGGTACTGCGGGCCTGCAAGCCAAGTTTGACATCATGACAACTACTATACCTCAATAGCTACATGCATAGGCTAGCTCATAGTTGATTTTTGTAACTGTATGTGCTCACAGAAACGATTAAAAATAATTATTTATAATAGCTACAATTATTCTTTAGTATTGCTTACCTGAATACTGAGAGATGCAACAATGAATGACACTTGCTTATTCTGAAAGGATCTCGGGATACTCAAGAAGACTTGAAATGTGCCTTTACTAAGCCTAAGGCAAACAGCTAGCTGACATGTGGCTCGTTCAATGGCGGGCTAATCACTATTGTTTTGCATAGTAATTTTGTATTTCCCGGCACTCTCCCGCCACGCACGTGACGGTGTAGTCAACAATTGAGCGTATTATTATATGTATCGAAAAGTGGCAATGGACCGCACAATAGGATCTGACTAAATTTCACCGTAACCCCATCGTCACTGCACTGCCGGCATAAGCGCTGCGCAGTCGGGTGGGTGGTACGTACGTACGTACGCTCGTGCGTAGTGTCAGTGCGGTGCGTACTAATCACCTTGCTAGTTCAGGACACGAGACAAGGCTAAGCGCTCATGAAGCTATATAGAACTGGATGAAACTTCAAGAGAGGAAATTAGTGACATATCTAGCTGACAGCCACAAGACTTCAAAGGACCCAATGTAAGAAACGGTTTATAACTGAGGTGGGGAGGGGGGGGGAGGGGTTGTAAAGCTACAGATTGGATAATAATTAATTTGGGTAAGTTTTAAATGGTTATTGAAACATCTATAAGCATGTAAATGGTGTGAATTGCATCCCCATTACCTTCAATGATCAGCTACATACATATAAGCAGCCATCAATGTACGTCAAAAATTTTAGGATCCAATACCACAAACCAACACAAAGAGATTAGATACCCATTCAAGTGAGTTTGACTAAATATAGCTATATTTGGCTAGAAATTAAAGGTAAGAGGGATGTAATGAATGTGTTTAATATCCTCGTAAAAGTAAAAATAACCATCAGTCCATGTCATGGTGACTAAAAATGTAGCCAGGATCCGATACCACAAATCAAGACTGAGAGATTACATAGCCAATCCTGTGAATTTAACTGGTTATTGAGACATTTGCAACCATGTGAAACATGTTCATTAGATACTTTTAAACTATAATTCCCAGTCACACATATATATGTAGTCATCGCTCCACATCAAGGAGAAAATTAATTGTTAGGATCGGATAACACAAATCAACACTGAGAGACTATATACCTTATCCAGTGAGTTAACCAGGTTAATTAGACATTTATGAGCATTTAAACATGTGCTTTTAGGTCCTTTGTTCCTTTGATTTCCAGTCACATAGATATATGTAGCCATCAATCAGTCCCGGGCATATCAAAGTGGAAAAGTTAGGATCGGATAACACAAATCAACACAAAGAGATTATATACTCAATCCAGTGAGTTTAACTGGTTATACAGACATTTTTTAGCTTGTGAAACATGTGCATTAGATACTTTTAACTTTTGTTTCCCTGTCATATATATATATATATATGAAGTCATCAGTCCACATTAAGGTGGAAATGTTAGATCGGATACCACAAAACAACACCGAGAAACTATATATCTAATCCAGTGAGTTTACCTGGTTAATTAGATATTTATGAGCATATAAACACATCCTTTGGGTCCTTTGTACCTTTGTTTCAAGGTCACATAGATATATGTAGCCATCGATCAGTCCCGGGCATATATCAAGGTGGAAAAGTTAGGATCGGATAACACAAATCAACACAGAAAGATGATAATCCAGGTTTACCTTGTTATTTAGACAATTGTAAACTTCTGAAACATGTGCTTTGTGTCCTTCAAACTTTTAATTCCAAACTACACAGATATATGTAATCATTGGTCTACACTAAGGAGGAAATGTTAGGATCGGATACCACAAAATAACACTGAGAGACTATATACCTAATCCAGTAAGTTTACGTGGTTATTTAGACATTTTTAAGCTTGTGAAACATGTGCATTAGACATTTTTACCTTTGATTACCAGTTACATATATATATATATATAGCCATTGGTCCACATCAAGGTGGAAATGTTAGGATCGGATACCACAAATCAACACTGAGAGACTATATACCTAATTCAGTGAGTTTACCTGATCATTTAGACATTTGTAAGCTTGTGAAACATGTGCATTATAGATACTTTTCACTTTTAATTAACAGTCACAAAATTATATTTATCCATCAGTCCACATCAAGGTGGAAATACTAGGATCGGATAACACAAATCAACACAGAGAGATAATACACTCAATCCAGTGAGCACAAACAGTTATTTAGGCTTATGTGAGCTTGTAAAACAAGTGCATTAGACACTTTTCACCTTTGATTCCCAGTCACAAAAATATATGTAGCCGTTGGTCCACATCAAGGTGAAAATGTTAGGATCGGATAACACAAATCAACACAGAAACATTGTACACTCAATCCAGTGAGTTTACCAGGTTATTTAGAGATTTGTGAGCTTGTAAAGCATGTTTATTAAATGCTTTTTACCTTTGACTCCCAGCTACACGGATATATATAGCCATCGGTCGACTTCAAGGTGGAAATGTTAGGATCGGATACCACAAATCAACACTGTGAGACTGTATACCTAATTCAGTGAGTTTACCTGGTTATTTGGACATTTGTGAGCTTGTGAAACACGTACATTAGACACCTTTTACTATTGATTACCAGTTACATATTATACATGTAGCTATCGGTCCACATCAAGGTGGAAATGATAGGATCGGATACCGCAAATCAACACGGAGAGATTATACTCTCAATCCAGTGAGTTTACCTGGTTATTTATACATTTTTAAGCTTGTGATACATGTTCATTAAATACTTTTTACCTTTCATTACAAGTTACAAATATGTATGTAGCCATCGGTCCACATCAAGATGGAAATGTTAGGATCGGATAGCAAAAATCAACACTGAGAGTCTATATACTTAATCCTGTGAGTTTACCTGTTTATTTAGACATTTATAAGCTTGTGAAACATGTGCATTAAATGCATTTTACCTTCGACTCTTAGCTACAAAGATATATATAGCCATCGCTCCACTTCAAGGTGCCAGGAAATGTTAGGATCGGATACCACCAATCAATTGAGAGACTGTATACCTAAATCAGTGACTTTTACTGGTTATTTAGACATTTGTAAGCTTGTGAAAAATGTGCATTATATACTTTTCACTTTTAATTCACAGTCACATGTAAAGATATATGTAGCCATCGGTCCACATCAAGGTGGAAATGTTAGGATCGGATACCACAAATCAACACAAAGAGGTAATACATTCAATCCAGTGAGTTTACCTTGTTATATAGGCTTATGTGAGTTTGTGAAACATGTGCATTAGACACTTTTCACCTTTGATTCCCAGTCTCAAACATATATGTAGCCATCGGTCCACATTAAGGTGGAAATGTTAGGATCGGGTAACAAAAATCAACACAGAAAGATTTTACACTCAATCCAGTGAGTTTACCTGGTTATTTAGACATTTGTGAGCTTGTAAAACATGTGTATTAAATGCTTTTTACCTTTGACTCCCAGCTACACAGATATATATATATATAGCCATCGGTCGACTTCAAGGTGGAAATGTTAGGATCGGATACCACAAATCAACACTGTGAGACTGTATACCTAATTCAGTGAGTTTACCATGTTATTTGGACATTTGTGAGCTTGTGAAACATGTACATTAGACATTTTTTACCTTTTATTACCAGTTACATAATACATGTAGCTATCGGTCCACATCAAGGTGGAAATGATAGGATCGGATACCGCAAATCAACACGGAGAGATTATACTCTCAATCCAGTGAGTTTACCTGGTTATTTAGACATATGTGAGCTTGTGAAACATGTATATTAAATGCATTTTACCTTTGACTCCAAGCTATATACACAGATATAAATAGCCATCGATCTACATCAAGATGGAAATGTTAGGATCGGATACCACAAATCAACACAGACAGACTGTATACCTAATTCAGTGAGTTTACCTAGTTATTTAGACATTATAAGCTTGTGAAGCATGTGCATTAGATACTTTTCACATTTAATTCGGCACAGTCACATGTAAAGATTTATGTAGCCATCGGTCCACATGTATCAAGGTGGAAATTTTAGGATTGGATAACACAAATCAACGCAGAAAGTTTGTACACTCAATCCAGTGAGTTCACCTTGTTATACTTAGACATTTATAAGCTTGTGAAACATGTGCATTATAGATGATTTTCACCTTTGATTTCCAGCTACACTGATATATATAGCCATTAGTCCACATCAAGGTGGAAATGTTAGGATCGGATACCACAAATCAACACAGAGAGGTATTACACTCAATCCAGTGAGTTTACTTTGTTATTTAGGCTTATGTGAGCTTGTAAAACATGTGCATTAGACACTTTTCACCATTGATTCCCAGTCACATAGATGTATGTAGCCATCAGTCCACATAATAATGGAAATGTTAGGATCGGATACCACAAATAAACACAGAGAGATTATACACTCAATCCAGTGTCTTTACCTTGTTATTTTGACATTAATAAGCTTGTGAAACATGTGCATTGGATGCTTTTCACTTTTGATTCTCAGTGACACACATATATATATAGCCATCTGTTGAGGTCAAGGTGGAAATGTTAGGATCGGATACCACAAATCAACACTTAGAGACTTTATACCGAATTCAGGGAGTTTACCTGGTTATTTAGACATTAAATTTTTTTAAGCTTGTGATACATGTTCATTAAATACTTTTTACCTTTCATTACAAGTTACAAATATGTATGTAGCCATCGGTCCACATCAAGGCGGAAATGTTAGGATCGGATAGCAAAAATCAACACTGAGAATCTATATACTTAATCTAGTGAGTTTACCTGTTCATTTAGACATTTATAAGCTTGTGAAACATGTGCATTAAATGCATTTTACCTTCGACTCTTAGTTACACAGATATATATAGCCATCGCTCCACTTCAAGGTGCCGGGAAATGTTAGGATCGGATACCACCAATCAATTGAGAGATTGTATGCCTAATATCGCTAGTGAGTTTCACTAGTTATTTAGACATTTGTAAGCTTGTGAAAAATGTGCATTATATGTGACCTGTCAAGGGAAAACGTGCCGGTTAGGAAATTATTGTTTTTGGAGTAAAATGCGGTTTTAGTTTAATTCGCGTTTTTGCGCGAAGATTTTTTTCTTGCACGGATGTGCTGCGCTACATCTCAGCATGCTCCATGCAAAATTTGAGGGGTGGAGCTGCTTCTGTTGCAGAGATATAGACAGCAATGTCAGCCTCGTTCATTTTTACTTAGTTGCTAACACGGAGGACAGTTGCTATGCTGTGCAACAAACCGTAGCGAATATTTATGAGCAAGGCAGCTGCCACTAAAAATGAATTTTTATTTGGTGTTTTCTTTGACTTATAAGCTGACTAATCTCAAAATTTTGCTACAGCACATAGACAGAAAGGCAAGCCAAAGCTTTGTACACGCTTGTCTAATCCAAGCGCTTTCATACAGTAGCTTTCTACTCGTGGATATTGCCTCTCCCCGTACGGCGATCGCGTACAGGTTATTTTGAGGCTTAGATTAGTTCTTGGAACTTACTGTACCTAGGATCTATCTCATTACTGACAAGCGCTTACCTCCTAGAGTCGATTAGCTGTCTCCTGGGTCTTCTTTCCTAGCTACTCGCTTCTCACTAAATAATTTTAGCCCCCACGTGGCTGGCTGTGGTAATATTCAGCATGTACTGTACATGATCAAATTATGATACGGAGAGTATACGGACCGCCCATAGTTTACCTAGCAACAACTTTACAACCGTTTTTCTAGGAAGCCACGAGTGGAGGCAGGGCTGCTTGCAAGAGCTGTATCTGGAAAACTACTTGAGCTATGCGCATCAAATTTTGATATGCGCTTCCTGGGAAGGCCTAGATATACCTGGAATAGCTAACTCAAAATTCGCAGACTTTCCTAACCGGCACGTTTTCCCTTGACAGGTCACATATACTTTTCACTTTTAATTCACAGTCACATGTAAAGATATATGTAGCCATTGGTCCACATCAAGGTGGAAATGTTAGGATCGGATAACACAAATTGACCCAGAAAGATTTTACACACAATCCAGTGAGTTTACGAGGTAATTTAGACATTTGTGAGCATGTGAAACATGTGCATTAGACACTTTTCACCTTTGATTCCCAGTCACAAAGATATAATGTAGCCATCGGTCCACATTAAGGTGGAAATGTTAGGATCGGATACCACAAATCAACACAGAAAAATTGTACACTCAATCCAGTGTGTTTACCTGGTTATTTAGACATTTGTGAGCTTGTAAAACATGTGTATTAAATGCTTTTTACCTTTGACTCCCAGCTACACAGATATATATATAGCTATCGGTCGACTTCAAGGTGGAAATGTTAGGATCGGATACCACAAATCAACAGTATGAGACTGTATACCTAATTCAGTGAGTTTGCCTTGTTATTTGGACATTTGTGAGCTTGTGAAACATGTATATTAAATGCATTTTACCTTTGACTCCAAGCTATATACACAGATATATATAGCCATCGATCCACATCAAGGTGGAAATGTTAGGATCGGATACCACAAATCAACACAGACAGACTGTATACCTAATTCAGTGAGTTTACCTAGTTATTTAGACATTATAAGCTTGTGAAGCATGTGCATTAGATACTTTTCACATTTAATTCGGCACAGTCACATGTAAAGATTTATGTAGCCATCGGTCCACATCAAGGTGGAAATGTTAGGATCGGATACCACAAATCAACACAGAGAGGTATTACACTCAATCCAGTGAGTTTACCTTGTTATTTAGGCTTATGTGAGCTTATAAAACATGTGCATTAGACACTTTTCACCATTGATTCCCAGTCACATAGATGTATGTAGCCATCGGTCCACATAATAACGGAAATGTTAGGATCGGATACCACAAATCAACACTTAGAGACTGTATACCAAATTCAGTGAGTTTACCTGGTTATTTAGGCATTCGTAAGCTTGTGATACATGTGCATTGGATGCTTTTCACTTTTGATTCTCAGTTACACACATATATATATATAGCCATCTGTTGAGGTCAAGGTGGAAATGTTAGGATCGGATACCACAAATCAACACTTAGAGACTGTATACCAAATTCAGTGAGTTTACCTGGTTATTTAGACATTTTTAAGCTTGTGATACATGTTCATTTGATACTTTTTACCTTTGATTACAAGTTACAAATATGTAAGTAGCTATCGGTCCACATTAATGTGGAAATGTTAGGATCGGATACCAAAAATCAACACTGAGCATCTATATACTTAATCCAGTGAGTTTACCTGTTTTTTTAGACATTTATAAGCTTGTGAAACATGTGCATTAATATATATAGCCATCGCTCCACTTCAAGGTGCAGGGAAATGTNTTGTACACTCAATCCAGTGAGTTCACCTTGTTATACTTAGACATTTATAAACTTGTGAAACATGTGCATTATAGATGATTTTCACCTTTGATTTCCAGCTATACACTGATATATATAGCCATTAGTCCACATCAAGGTGGAAATGTTAGGATCGGATACCACAAATCAACACAGAGAGGTATTACACTCAATCCAGTGAGTTTACCTTGTTATTTAGGCTTATGTGAGCTTGTAAAACATGTGCATTAGACACTTTTCACCATTGATTCCCAGTCACATAGATGTATGTAGCCATCAGTCCACATAATAATGGAAATGTTAGGATCGGATACCACAAATAAACACAGAGAGATTATACACTCAATCCAGTGTCTTTACCTTGTTATTTTGACATTAATAAGCTTGTGAAACATGTGCATTGGATGCTTTTCACTTTTGATTCTCAGTTACACACATATATAATTTATATAGCCATCTGTTGAGGTCAAGGTGGAAATGTTAGGATCGGATACCACAAATCAACACTTAGAGACTTTATACCGAATTCAGTGAGTTTACCTGGTTATTTAGACATTTTTTAAGCTTGTGATACATGTTCAATAAATACTTTTTACCTTTGATTACAAGTTACAAATATGTATGTAGTCCACATCAAGGCGGAAATGTTAGGATCGGATAGCAAATATCAACACTGAGAATCTATATACTTAATCTAGTGAGTTTACCTGTTCATTTAGACATTTATAAGCTTGTGAAACATGTGCATTAAATGCATTTTACCTTCGACTCTTAGCTACACAGATATATATAGCCATCGCTCCACTTCAAGGTGCTGGGAAATGTTAGGATCGGATACCACCAATCAATTGAGAGATTGTATGCCTGATATCGCTAGTGAGTTTCACTAGTTATTTAGACATTTGTAAGCTTGTGAAAAATGTGCATTATATACTTTTCACTTTTAATTCACAGTCACATGTAAAGATATATGTAGCCATCGGTCCACATCAAGGTGGAAATGTTAGGATCGGATTGACCCAGAAAGATTTTACACACAATCCAGTGAGTTTACCTGGTTATTTAGACATTTGTGAGCTTGTAAAACATGTGTATTAAATGCTTTTTACCTTTGACTCCCAGCTACACAGATATATATATATATAGCCATCGGTCGACTTTAAGGTGGAAATGTTAGGATCGGATATCACAAATCAACACTGTGAGACTGTATACCTAATTCAGTGAATTTACCTTGTTATTTGGACATTTGTAAGCCTTTCAAACATGTGCAGTAGATACTTTTTACCTTTGATTACCAGTTACATATATATATGTAGCCATCGGTCCACATCAAGGTGGAAATGTTAGGATCGGATAACACAAATCAACATAGAGAGATTATACACTCAATCCAGTTAGTTTACCTGGTTATTTAGACATTTGTGAGCTTGTGAAACATGTGCATTAAATGCATTTTACCTTTGACTCCAAGCTACACAGTTATAAATAGCCATCGGTCCACATCAAGGTGGAAATGTTAGGATCGGATACCACAAATCAACACAGATAGACTGTATACCTAATTCCGTGAGTTTACCTGGTTATTTAGACATTTGTAAGCTTGTGAAAAATGTGCAGTATATACTTTTCACTTTTAATTCACAGTCACATGTAAAGATATGTGTAGCCATCGGTCCACATCAAGGTGGAAATGTTAGGATTGGATACCACAAATCAACACAAAGAGGTAATACATTCAATCCAGTGAGTTTACCTTGTTATATAGGCTTATGTGAGTTTGTGAAACATGTGCATTAGACACTTTTCACCTTTGATTCCCAGTCTCAAACATATATGTAGCCATCGGTCCACATTAAGGTGGAAATGTTAGGATCGGGTAACAAAAATCAACACAGAAAGATTTTACACTCAATTCAGTTTACCTGGTTATTTAGACATTTGTGAGCTTGTAAAACATGTGTATTAAATGCTTTTTACCTTTGACTCCCAGCTACACAGATATATATATATAGCCATCGGTCGACTTCAAGGTGGAAATGTTAGGATCGGATACCACAAATCAACACTGTGAGACTGTATACCTAATTCAGTGAGTTTACCATGTTATTTGGACATTTGTGAGCTTAATTGTGAAACACGTACATTAGACATTTTTTACCTTTTATTACCAGTTACATATTATACATGTAGCTATCGGTCCACATCAAGGTGGAAATGATATATATAGGATCGGATACCGCAAATCAACACGGAGAGATTATACTCTCAATCCAGTGAGTTTACCTGGTTATTTAGACATATGTGAGCTTGTGAAACATGTGTATTAAATGCATTTTACCTTTGACTCCCAGCTACACAGATATATATATATAGCTATCGGTCGACTTCAAGGTGGAAATGTTGGGATCGGATACCACAAATCAACAGTATGAGACTGTATACCTAATTCAGTGAGTTTGCCTTGTTATTTGGACACTGTTTGTGAGCTTGTGAAACATGTATATTAAATGCATTTTACCTTTGACTCCAAGCTACACAGATATAAATAGCCATCGATCCACATCAAGATGGAAATGTTAGGATCGGATACCACAAATCAACACAGACAGACTGTATACCTAATTCAGTGAGTTTACCTAGTTATTTAGACATTATAAGCTTGTGAAGCATGTGCATTAGATACTTTTTACATTTAATTCGGCACAGTCACATGTAAAGATTTATGTAGCCATCGGTCCACATCAAGGTGGAAATGTTAGGATCGGATACCACAAATCAACACAGAGAGCTCAATCCAGTGAGTTTACCTTGTTATTTAGGCTTATGTGAGCTTGTAAAACATGTGCATTAGACACTTTTCACCATTGATTCCCAGTCACGTAGATGTATGTAGCCATCAGTCCACATAATAACGGAAATGTTAGGATCGGATAACACAAATAAACACAGAGAGATTATACACTCAATCCAGTGTCTTTACCATGTTATTTTGACATTAATAAGCTTGTGAAACATGTGCATTGGATGCTTTTCACTTTTGATTCTCAGTTATAGGTCCTTTGTTCCTTTGATTTCCAGTCACATAGATATATGTAGCCATCGATCAGTCCCGGGCATATCAAAGTGGAAAAGTTAGGATCGGATAACACAAATCAACACAGAGAGATTATATACTCAATCCAGTGAGTTTAACTGGTTATACAGACATTTTTAGCTTGTGAAACATGTGCATTAGATACTTTTAACTTTTGTTTCCCTGTCATATAGTCATCGGTCCACATTAAGGTGGAAATGTTAGGATCGGATACTACAAAACAACACTGAGACACTATATATCTAATCCAGTGAGTTTACCTGGTTGATTAGACATTTATGAGCATATAAACACATCCTTTTGGTCCATTGTACCTTTGTTTCAAGGTCACATAGATATATGTAGCCATCGATCAGTCCCGACTCATATCAAGGTGGAAAAGTTATAGGATCGGATACTGACACAAATCAACACAGAGAGATGATAATCCAGTGAGTTTACCTTGATATTTAGGCAATTGTAAACTTCTGAAACATGTGCTTTGTGTTCTTCAAACTTTTAATTCCAAACTACACAGATATATGTAGTCATTGGTCTACATTAAGGAGGAAATGTTAGGATCGGATACCACAAAATAACACTGAGAGACTATATACCTAATCCAGTAAGTTTACGTGGTTATTTAATTTGACATTATTTTTAAGCTTATGAAACATGTGCATTAGACATTTTTACCTTATCCATCGGTCCACATCAAGGTGGAAATGCTAGGATCGGATAATACATATCAACACAGAGAGATAATACACTCAATCCAGTGAGCTCAAACAGTTATTTAGGCTTATGTGAGCTTGTAAAACAAGTGCATTAGACACTTTTCACCTTTGATTCCTAGTCACAAAAATATAATGTAGCCGTTGGTCCACATCAAGGTGGAAATGTTAGGATCGGATAACACAAATCAACACAGAATCATTGTACACTCAATCCAGTGAGTTTACCAGGTTATTTAGAGATTTATGAGCTTGTAAAACATGTTTATTAAAATAAGGCTTTTTACCTTTGACTCCCAGCTACACAGATATATTCAATTCAATTATTCATTGTACAGGCCAAAAATAGGCCCAGAAGGGATGGGGAACAGAACACACATGCACAAAATTAAGTACAATAACACACAGTGACTATAAAATCACATCTCTAAATTGATATTCACAACTTGAAGAATTGCCGCAAAGAGACACAACCACCTTAGCAGTGGCATAATAGTAGGAACAAGTTGAAGAGAGCTTCGAGATAAAAAGAACTTTCTCAACCAGGCCAGCAACAAACTCATTCTTAAATTTCACCTTAACCTTCTGACCAGGGCCAACTAAACCAGACCACTGAGATTCCATACAGGACTTCACACTATCAGCAGAAACTTTGTCCTCACATCTGAAGTAGTCTTGATGGTACCTTGTGACAGCTAACTTAGATATATATAGCCATCGGACGACTTCAAGGTGGAAATGTTAGAATCGGATACCACAAATCAACACTGTGAGACTGTATACCTAATTCAGTGAGTTTACCTGGTTATTTGAACATTTGTTAGCTTGTGAAACACGTGCATTAGACACTTTTTACCTTTGATTACCAGTTACATATTATACATGTAGCTATCGGTCCACATCAAGGTGGAAATGTTAGGATCGGATACCACAAATCAACACA
>CAXIPT010000185.1:5324-15790 GCA_964030475.1 Tethya wilhelma
GATGGGAATTGTCTCTTTAGAGCTTTTTCTCATGTCATTACTGGGTCTCAGACTCAATACAGTGCATTACGAAATGCAATCACTACCCACATGGAAGCAAATGATGATCTATTCATGTCCAGTTACTATGTTGGCCTAAATGCCAACTATGATAATGTGCAGGAGTATCTTGCTGACACTAACATGGGAAGGGATGGAGAGTGGGGCACCGCTGTAGAGATGTTTGCACTGGCTCATTTGCTCAACACACGCATCTTTTCGTACAGTAGGCAAAATGCCACATGGCAGCTTCACTCTCCTAGCCATGTAGACCCCTCTCTGAGGACATATGAGAGTGATTCAGATCGTGCCATATTTGTTTACCATACTGGTGATCACTTCAAAGTAGTTCGAGGAATTGTATCATAAATTTAATACTATTGTTGTTATGTTTGAACTACTTACTGATAATTTCCTGCATTTAGCTGCATGCTGTGCATTATATAGGGGAGGAATGGGGTGGAAATAATGCACATGCAATTTATGCATGTTGATTGGAATGAAATAAATTTATTTCCATGATAATAGAAAGTTCCATGACATGTCATTAAATTTATTTGAGCACTCAGAAATTATAGAAACACTCCCCACTATCAATAATAATAATTATATATCTGTATATGCTGTATAGCCAGAAAATTGGGCAAGATTTAAATTCAGGGTATAATTTGCTGCATGGAACACACAAGCTGTGTAGTAATCATGTACACGTTCATTAGGTATTGTAATAATTGAGTATTGCAAATTAGGTATGGTACCTATCAAGTCTCGTCTGCATTATATATAGTATGACCTTGCAAATTTAAGTACTTACCAAATTTCAGGCTATGCAGGACATGCATGTATATATATACCACACTGGGTTGAGTGTCACCTCTCCGCACTATTGGAAATATCATACCGTATGGCCGGTTATTTGGCGAGAATTAAATTTGGTGAAAGGGAGCTCAAACGATATTGGCGAACATTAATTTTGGAGAGTGAAACTTTGAAAGTGCATTAAGTAATACGGCGAGGTTAGTAGCTACGCCTTCCTTTTGTTTTTCTTTTAGTAAATAGATTGGACAAAGCTTTTTCTTGCGATGAAGCTAAGAAGCAATCAGGCTAACTCTGCTGAGAGCCTTTTACATTAACAGTGAAGCTTTTTCCCGTGTAAAAGAAACTACAGGACGATCGTGATATTGCCGCGCATCTGAAGCTTTTTTTCTAGCCAGGCAACCAAACTTTCAAAAGCGATGCTATAGATTTTATAGCCTAAGTATCCCTGCACTTAGATAGCATGTTTCAAGCTTATTTCGTGAAGAACTGTGGGGAAAACGTAGCTCTATTACCATTCTATCGTGACCGCACCGGTTTTGGCAATTTGGCAAAATTCGCCAATTTCGCCAAAATAAAATCCTCACCAAAGTTTCCGTCTATACGGTATTGTATGAATGCGGATTGAGTTTGCTATACATGTGCTCAATAGTAATATGATTGATATCAATGTCTTAGTTATTGTTGTAATTGTAATGACAAACTCAATGAAGCGGAACCAACTGATGAGTCCCGCCGCTATACTGAAATAAGGGATGAAAGCTATAATATTATTGACCCTTTAGGGCCATAAAATTATGCATTTTGAGAATAAATCTAATTAAGCTGAATTCAAAAGCTGGTTATAGATAAACCTCTTTTGTGATTATCCTTGAACTCCAGGCTCAGTATTGCTTTAATTTGTAGCTAGACTAATATTTACGCATGCAACGCTTAGACTTGTAGTTTAGCTTAGCTATATATCCCCGGCTTATACTATACATATACCATAACTATATAGAAAGAATTTTATAGTACAACACACTTTTACTGCTGCTTTTGCTAACTTTTGGTAGCTTTGTGAGTCTGGTAGGTATATTAATTTTCCAGCTCTGATAGTTAGTTTCCTGCCCGACATACAGCAAGCTTAATAATATTCAGACATTAGCAACCACAGCTATGCTATAGTGCATCGAATGACAAAATATCCATAACTATTAATAAAATGATAATCATGGCCCTAAAGTGGTACAATAATATTATACCTATTGGTTATACTAATATGCCAAGGTCCATGGCAAGCTTTATGTAAGATTGCTGATAGGTGAAGTTAATTGCTATATATACCTGATGAGTGATGACGCCAGGAGCTGGTATTCTGTGCATGCGTTACGTACTTGACTGCATGGTCATTTCCAGTTTTGGTCTTTTACAATTTCAAGATATTTCTCAGCAGGTTATCTCAAGTTTCACCAAATTGGTCAACTTTTTCAAGACATAATTATTGCTCAGCAAAGTTTTCATCGTGCTGTGTTCTGGAATCAGTCTTACTAGTATATAAGCCATGGATGCTATACTCACTATGTCATAACATTAGCAGCTGGTACAAGCAGTCCGCTAGTATTATTACCTTGTGGGATACAAGTAAAAAGAGCCACACCACCTCTGAGAGGACTCTGTCTGCAGGTGAAGCGTCGGTCAGCAGGGAGGACCAGGAGAGTGGTCCCATGCAAGGAGGCTGCTAACAAGTCAGAGCCTCTCACAGTGTCACAACCAATTGCACAAGAACTATCTTTGAAAGATGTAATACAATATTCTCAGGTATTTACTGCTACTCACGACGCAGTATATTATATTTATGCACATAGAGAATACCGTATAGCGGGAAATTTTCGTGGGGGAAAATTTTTGCGTTTTCGTCTTGAATAGAAATTCACAGGGAAAATTTTCGTGGATTGCATCTCAACATTACCTGACGACCACATACCTTACAAATTTTATGGGAAAAATTTTCGCGGAAAGCTGCCAAACCGTGAAAGTTGCAAAAATTTTCCCCCACGAAAATTTCCCGCTATACAGTATTTAGACTTTGAATTAGTGTTGGAAGCCACTAAATTAAAATTAATGGCATTTCTATCAAAGATGAGCTTCTATTAAAGTGTACATGTTGCATGCTCACATACGTGCTCACACCGTATACCGCTTAATTTTCGTGGTACTTAACTTTCGCGGTTTTCGCGGATCGAACGTTATCCACGAAAATTGTTCAACGAAAAATTGCGTGCTCATATGCGTGCGCACACGAATGATATCAATCCGCGAAACTTATTCAACGAAAATCTGCAATAGCGCAATCCACGAAAATTAAGTTACCTCGAAAATTAAGCGGTATACGGTATGACAATCAATCATGCACATGTCGATGTCAGTCACCCTACAGGCAATCTTGTAAGCATATAGGGTTAACAGCAAACTCAGCCTACAATCATGGTGGTTCTACTAATGAACAAATAAGGGATAATATTAAAAACTTTATGGGACAATAATTATTATGATCATTTAGAGCATGAATTACGTCAAGAGTGTATTAGAGAGAGTACGCAACAACATACACGAAGTATTGCATACGCATTTTGACTGAATGACGTCACGTTGTCGTGTTCATGAATTTCAATAAGTGGGTGTGATGCATGAATATCATTAGTGCTGCATAGCACATGTTAAGTTATGGCTTCGCAATTCGATCAACTTGCATGCCACGTGGCTGCAAACTACGCGCGTGTATGTGAAAGAAGATGTCTAAGAGGAAGAAGCAGCAAGGTAAAAAACTGACCAAGAAAGAGGTCAATAGAGTTGCAGAGGGCATCAAAGCAGAGACAAATGTAAGAGAACTTTCTGTATCTATTCTGGAGGAAGTTTCTAAACTTCCACAACTGGAACTGTACCCAGAGAGGCGAAATTTTTTGCAAGTTGTGGAACAAGAGCATGGTACAGAGTTTGAGAGTTTAATTAGTAGTCTGTGTCAGAAATATTCTGACCTGTTGGTTTCATTTCATGGAAAGAATAGTTACATGCAGTTGCAAATTCACTGGCATGACTACATACGATCTGTGGCAGCTTTTGTCTACCTACAATATGATAATGATGCACAAATAGTCGATGATGAGTATTGTGATACTGCAACACAACCTGTCACAAATGCATGGCTATCACTAGTGACAGCAGTGAACATGGGTCAAAGTAATGGCATTGACAAAGAGACACAATTTTCCATGTTACATGCATTTGCAAAGTTGGTATACCATGATGAACATAGTAAAGCTCTAACTCTAGCCAATCCAGTCTCTGAACCTCATCTCACTGGCAACCAGTCATTAGAATCTGCAGTCACCTGAAAATGAAATGCGGCCACTTATTCGTATGTGTGGAAGTCAGTTGTGTAGGATCATGAGTGTGAAAAAGAGAGAATTTGAAAAGGCTAAACGAAGAGGCTCAGACAAAGCTATTCATCTCAAAGAAATAATACAGTTGGTTAATGATATGTGTATGACTGCAACTGATAAATACCATTATCACCATTTGTTACCATCATGTGATGAAGGTGGTATGCTCTTTCCAAATAACAAGTTGTTTGGTTTTCTGAAGCAATTTGATTCTGTTGTGAGGAAAGAAATCACCTGAAATATCTTTGAAAAACATGGTGAAAATACATTCAAAAAAATTACAGATAGTATGGATTCACATAAAGAGTGTCTCTATGCTACATTTTCCAAAACATTTCCTTCATTTAGCAGTGATACAAAGCGAGAGGTTTACAGTTTGCTGTTCGATAAAATGGTTAATTTAAGGTAAAAGGACATGCAAACCAGCTGGGAACGAGGATTAGGAACATCTATAATTTTAAATTTACGTGACGAATTGAAACCACATGCTGCAAAAAAGAACACTGATAATTAATACAATGATGATGATTATTAGCACATTATTATTACACACACACACATATAGTTACTGTTTGCATATATATTCCCAGTACAGTAGTACAGTAATGGCACGGATAGCCCATTAGCGCAATACAAATATTCACGGGAATAACCATGCAAAAACTGAGCGCTTAGCACTAAAAGGCTTCTTAAGCTACTATTTAGCTCTTTCTCTTTCTAATGAGCCCAAAAACATGGCCTAAAACTATAGCTAAAGTAACAAACACAAACATGCCAAACCTCCAAATTTCTCCATCTTCTTATTCTTTTTCTATCTTGGCTCAGAGACTATTCACTTTTAGAAGCTGATTCTTGAACGAATGAACTTGGTTTCTTCCGGGACAGTCGCTTTTGCCATCGGTTTTTAGCGCCTCTCACTGAGCAGCTAGATACAAGGCGAAAAGCGCTTCCTCCATATGGCCGCCATTAATTTCTACACTCATGCATAATTCATTAGCTTCTAGAAAATTCGAATTGACGACCCTTTCCACACACAAAAGTGTGCGTTATTTGGAATTCAAATGCAAGTTGCCTGGAACTATTTTGTGATACCTGGATACTCTTGCTCTTCTTAAGAAATGAATCAGGACTTTGATTATCATAACATATAGAAAGGCAAGTAAATCTTATGATACAGCTCCTGCCTCCAAATCATGCCGCGGCAAATAACTGAGATGTGTGTTACACTTCAGTATCAAGCAGGCTCAGTACACAATTTACTGAGCAGCCCGGCCACAGTCTAGCTGGCTTGCCAGACTACTAGCTTAGTAGCTAGCTACACACACCAACTCAATTGTGATTTGTAGAATTATGGAAAAATGAGAACAAACAAGTACAAAAAACATTGGAAATGTAATGAGACACAGGAATGGCTAAATCGTAAAAAGAACGCAAACAAGATGGAATGGCTGTTCGAGTGTGTAAAGAATTCTTCCTGTGGGCAAAATAAGAGACACAATAAGGAGATTGTTAAATGCAGCCCATACAGGAAGAATTCTACACACGCTAAACAGCCATTCCATCTTGTTTGCGTTCTTTTTACGATTTAGCCATTCCTGTGTCTCATTACATTTCCAATGTTTTTTGTACTTATTAGTGTATATATGGTATAGTAGTGAAAAATCCATTCCCAGTTATAAGTGTTGCTTGCGCATTTTTCCCTACAGGATCCCAGAAACACTCAATTGCTGATTTGTACCCCCCTGTTGGACACCAAAATACTCCAAACCTATCTCATGACCAAATTGGAAGTAGTGAATTACCTACAAGGCCTTTATATTATTATATGGCTGAAGATGTGCCACAGTACTCTTTTGGACATCATACTCCTGGTCCCTCCCATAGCCAAAGTAGTGTAAGATGATCTTATTCCAACCCTCAGCCACGCTCACAGTTCTGTAACTCTTCACCAGTGGATTTGTATCGTTTTTGGCCACATTCTGCATTTTCTCATCATCAAATGCCATATACTCATTGTACTTACGGCTGGTATCCATAATAATGCACTAATTAAGGCTACCAAATATTCACCCATGTATTTTTTTTAAAATACAGTAATGTTATGAAATTTTAATGATATTGGGAGATTGTTGTCACTATTCTATGATAACTCCATAACATGTTTCCATGGTAACTATAACCACACTACCACGCCCATTGTGCTAATTCCTTTTTTGTTCAGAACTTGCTGCTACAAAATATTTGGGGTTTTTTTTTACAATATTCAGCTTCGAAAATTTGTCCTGCATTAACTACTTAAAAGAAATTACAATACGAATGCTTAATTAGGTACAAAATTGTGCATTTTTTGGTAGTTTTTTCTAATTTACAGCTTTTACAGGACAAATTTTCCAGTTGGTAAATTGTTTGTTAGTGAATTCTCTTTGATATAATACTAAAATATTTTGGATAACTACCTTTTTTCGTAGCCGCAAACTAAGAAAACTACAATATTTTAGTTGAAATGGCCATATATGGAAAACAGATATATTTCTATGGAAACCATTGAATGTGTGTATTTATCCATGTATGCTGAATCTAAATATGAAATAAAATTACTCACAACAAAGCTTAGTATTAAATACTAGTCAAAACTCTTTTAGCAAATTTAGATCAAGAAAAAACATAATACCTGCCTTAACTACCGTATAGCGGGAAATTTTCGTGGGGGAAAATTTTTGCGAATTTGGCGGTTTGGCAGCTTTCCGCGAAAATTTTCCCCCACGAAATTTGTAAGGTATGTGGTCGTCACGTAATGTTGAGACGCAATCCACGAAAATTTTCCCCACGAATTTCTATTCAAGACGAAAATGCAAAAATTTTCCCCCACGAAAATTTCCCGCTATACGGTACACTGAGTAAATCTCCTACTCCTGCACTGTCCAATTCCTCAAGCTATCTTAGTAGCTATAAGTATGGAGCAGAAGTACGTAAACATGACATATGTTAATGTAATTCCATATTAATCGAAGCAACATACACATGTACTGTATCAGGCTGATATAATGGGAGCTATAAGTCATCTTAGGGATAATTTTAATCGTCTCAGTAGTGATATTGAAATGTTAAAAGCAGAAGTAAGAAAGCGATATAAGGTAGGAATATAAAAATACCATTTCTGTAACAGTCATATTAATTTTATAAGCAATACATACATGCACACAGCTTAAAGGACAAGGATGGAACTAAGCCTAAAGAAACGGTAAATGTATAGTTTGTCATCACTGCATTTGTGTCTGTTAATATTTATTCAAGATGTTGGTTTGGCGTTAAAGGTGACGAAAAAAAAAACAGTGTCTTCATGACTACTCTACAGCAATCAGACCTTGCAGCAGTAGACACCTGTGGTAGTTCTGACAGAACTATTATTTTTAAAGGAAGAAATAGCTACAGGGTGTGCCACAAAGCCACGAAGGGAAAGCGTCTTCATGCCATCAGAGGTTTGTGTGCATGCATATAGCTTCATGTTATATGCATCTCGTTTTCAAGGTGAACTGTAATTACATACAGAATAAACAAATAAGAGGTTATATGAAGATCCAACCCTGTATGGTGAACTCTACAGTCCAGGTGAGAGTATGAGGTGCAAGATGGAAAAGATCAATGTGAGATGCCGACAGTATCGTCCAAAGAAAGGTTCTCACATCTCACTGGATGTACACTAAACTACCACCTAGTAATTAATGTTGGCAATTAATCATAAATTACCTAATTTAATGAATGAGGCCATGAATGGTTGTATACAAGCAGCTGATTTTTTTAACTACCATTATGGCATTTCAATTGATGATACATTAATGACCTTGTACTTGCATGAGTGATCATAATATTTGAGGTTTTATAATAACAACATTGTACAATTTCCAAATTAAACTTTTTGGAATGATTATTAATCCCCTAAAATCTTACATGGAAACCTGCAAAAAAAAACAAGTCCACATCAGTAGAAACAAGAATACATTTCTCTTTTATGTTTGAACATTGACAATATCAACCAAACCAGTTTTTTGTACTTTATATAATGGAACATTAGCTATATAACACTAAATCTCTGCATCGATGCTATTCCATGGTATAGTGAAGTAGGCATTGTTCCTTGAAGTAATGGTACTGTAACACTAAACCATAATGAAGTGAGCCGTTTTCTGAATATGAAACAGTGTAACTATTTCTTTTAATACCCTTGTGTAGTTTTTGGAAGTGAACAATTCCACTGCTTTTCTCAAGCGATAGAATGCATAAGCTGTATTTAAACCATGATGAGCAGAGACATAATCTTTACCTGCACTTGGCACTTCATTCAAATCAATCGGCTCAGTCGTCCCAAATGCACAAAATGTGGGGTCATTAAGTTCTTGAACCGACGTAGACTGGACATCAACGACTAAAATTAATGTACATTGAAAGACATTCTACTGAATTTGAATCAGCTGTACATCATAGCTTTTCTTGGGTAAATCCTCTTGCATTGTTAACAAAAGTTGTTGTATTACAAATGAGAATAATAACTGCAGCATATGCATACAGTCTCAACATCATGTTTACAATTACATCATGCACTGAACAGTTACTTTGTATTATGTAATTTGTGTTTACTTTGTAGCATTACTTAGTTTTGTTTAATTTTAACCGTAACTTTGTACTATTAGTTTCTGTATGGCTTCTGTAAGCCTCACTATTGTTACATTTGCTTTGTCTCTAGTTACAATGCACTTTTTGTTTGTATGGAGGCTCGCCTTAAAACTTACAGTCTACGCTAAGCCCTCGTTTTTACATCACCTACTTCCGGTTTGCGGTTTTAGTATAGTACAGTACATAAGAACGAAGAGAAATTTGCGATGTTTGACCCATGATAAGTTTTACTTTCTCAGTTCTCAAACATAAGGTTTTTACTGGTTCTAGCTTGGTACTTTGTTTGTTAGAATGTTAAAGAAGACATAAACGCTGTTAAACTCTACCTAGGAGCCAAAACAGTGTCAAAATGAGTGTCAATGTATGAGTGATGTTGAGTGGACCTCGAATGTTTGGCTCACTGGGCAAGCTGATACCAAACGGAGCTGAGCCCTGAGTCTCTGTAGGGAGAGTTGCAAAGGATAGAACTACTATTCACACTATAAATCATTGTCATACAACTGGTTACATCTGATACATATTGAAGCAAACATAGCCAAAAATAGTATATTTCACCACACATTTTATACACAAAAAACATAGCTCAAAACAGAAAAAGTCTACTAAATTATTAGTTTAGGCCTTACTACTGTCACTGAAATTATAGGCGCTCTTCTACTTTCTTCTGTTGAGTAACTATGGGCCATGGAACAGGCCACCTCCCTGGCGGGTTGCTTTCTTTGTCAACTTCAGCTCTTTGGGCAACTTGATGCCAAGCGTCCTTGAGAGTTCATGTCCTGGTCACATGTTCTGTGTTTCCTGCTTGTCAATATAGCAGGGACAAGACCTTGCTGGTACAGCAAATCCTTGGTCTAAATGTAGCAAATCCTTCAGAAGACCAGTCTGGAAAGGCTTGTGATGTCAAAGTTATTGCACGTGGTTACTAGTACAGTACTTATTGAACACGCGTGTACGTGGACATGTATAGTACACGTAAAATCATGTGTACTGTGGTTACAACTTATGGTTAAACTAATTGGATTCCAAAGTGATGTAAAAACGAGGGCTTAGTGTAGACTGTTAGTGCCTTTTAAATACTGTTTTCTTACATATTTTTGTCGTTCTCGTACTCTTTCATTGTATTGAACTAAAGATAATTATTTTGAATCTCTGAACTAAACTTTGAACAATTTCGCCTTTGGTCGCATTTTTGCTAGCGGTGCTTAGAGCTTGAGCATTCCCAAGACCTAATCTTTTCAAAACATACTATAATCATAGCATATTGTGAACTAGCCATGATACAGACCTGTTTGGATATATTTCTCGTCCCCCTGACTAACTGCTTGATTTCATGGTTCATTGTTTCGTAATGGAAACAAAAATAATTCCACGAAGGACCACAGTTTATAGCACAAAATGTCAAGTGGGATAGTAAGTGGACATTCATTGTAGTTTCTTTGTGACCTATAATACACGGGCAGTGTATTATATAGGTCCTATATATAGTAATATAAAAATAAAAACATTGGAAATGTAATG
>CAXIPT010000186.1:0-12200 GCA_964030475.1 Tethya wilhelma
GGATATTATAGCTTATGTTATGATCTATGCTCTCAGTATAAAACTGAGTCAGGTGAAGCATTTCAGGAGGCTGGACTCTGAGCTGTATCTTACAAAGTTTACTTGCTTTGCTCATTTTCTTATAATGACAACTACGTAACAAAGTAGTCTATTCACCTCCTAAATATTTAAGACTGACCCTGGTTACAGAGACTTCAGCACAACCAGAAATCCTCAGGTAAACAGACAGGGCAGCGAATATTCGGATTCCAAATAACGCACACTTGTCTAACTGGAAAAGGGTCGTCAACTTGAGTTCCAAGGTAGCTAATGAATTATTAATGAGTATAGAAATGAATGGCTGCCATACGGAGAAGGCGCTTTTCGTCTTGTATCTAGCGACTCAGCTAGAAAGACGAATAACCGATACAAAAAGCACGTGAAGACAAAGAAACCAAGTTTTTTCGTTCAAGAATTAGCTTCTGAAAGCGAATGGTCTTTGAGAAAAGTCGTTCCAAGATAGAAGAAGAAGAAGAAGAAGAAGAAGATGGAGAAAATTGGAGGTTTGGCATACTTTAGTTTGTAACATTAGCGATGGTTTTAGGCTATGTTTTTAGGCTCAATAGAAAGAGAAAAGGCTAAATAGTAGCTTAAGAAGCCTTTTAATGCCAGGCGCTCAGTCTTTGCAGAGTTATTCGCGTGAATATTTGTATTGTGCTATTGGGCCATCCGTGCCATTCCTATGTACCCAGTACTACCGTACTGGGAATAGTCTCTGAGAAAAGTTGAGCCAAGATAGAAAAAGAATAAGAAGATGGAGAAAATTGGAGGTTTGGCATATTTTAGTTTGGTACTTTAGCGATGGTCTTAGGCCATGTTTTAGGGCTCATTAGAAAGAAAAAGAGCTAAATAGTAGCTTAAGAAGCCTTTTTGTGCCAAGCGCTCATTTTTTGCAGAGTTATTCGCGTGAATATTTGTATTGCGCTAATGGGCCATTCCTATGTACCCAGTACTACTGTACTGGGAATATACAAGTATAAGCGAGGACGACATCATGTTAAACACATGATTGCCTGGACAATACTCCTGTCTAAAAATTACTGGGCAGGCTAAGGAGGCAGAGCAGAAACACCCTCAATGAACCTAAAGCTTCTGCTTACTCTTCCTCTTCCCCTTCCCAGGGATGCCAACCTAAACCAGTGAAACCTTGAGATTGGTCAAAATTATGCAATTTATTATACAAAAGAAAAATTAATTTATGTGGTCCTATATTGGCCTGAGAAACAAAAAAAACCTCGAGTCTTAGAACGTTGCCATGCAGGGCTGCCATCCCCTTCTCCTCCCCAAGAAGAGAGGCCCATAGGTAGACCCTGAAGACAAAGAGGGAAGAGAAAGAGGAGACCATCTTCATAGGTGCCAACCTTCAGCTAAAAATTCCCGGGACATTAAAACTGCACGCGCGAGAATTTTGAGCCACGCCCATTTGATTGCAAAAGTACAAAACAGGTTCTCTTCTGTTGCAAAGATCAACAGCTTGTTGTCATCACCATCATCAATAAGAAGAAAGTCTTCTCCGCTACGAGTCTGTGTGTATCGGCCAGACAGGTTCACATCTCTATGGTGTGTTGGAAGAGCAGGGGTCAGTTCATGTCGAGCTCTGTAGAGAGAGGATCTGAGAGACTCTAGGCTAGGCAGTTTTGCTAGCACATCAGCAGAGTGGTCCTCTTGACTGAGCACTTCTAACTGGTCATCATATATAATATGCATCGAAGTGCTTTCCTCTCGAGCTCTCTTCTTTATCCTTTCAATGGCAAGATGGGAGGAGGTTTGTGCTGGATTGGGAGGGTGATCATGGTCTTTCCTTACTATCACACTTGTTCCCTCAGAAGTTGCTCTTGCTGGGCATCTAGATTTGTGAGATTGACATCTCCAAAAAGTAAGGCCATTGGGACTTGCTCTGATCTTGGTATAAATATACCCCTCAAAATGAAGACTTTTCCCTCCTCGGTTGGTTTCAATGAATTGAGCCATAATCTTGAAGTTAAAAGATGAAGATAAAGATGAACTGGCATTGTGTTCGGTATCACCTGCTTATATGTGTGAGCACACCTCATCATTGCCTGTCAAGCTGTCAACTGAGTCTGAAGGTCATGATTGCATCATAATTGATAAAAGAAAGTCCATGACCTAGGCTAGGACAGTGTCTATGGTAGGATGGATGATAGTTGATTGCAGTTGATTTCAGTTGACTATATAAGAGTTGAGTCAGTGAAAAGTTGCTGCTACAACAATTGATTTGATGAAAAGTTGAACGCGTAAGAGTTGATCACGTGGGAGTTGATCTCGCGAAAATTGATCTCGTGTGCGCAACCCGTCTGCTCCAGACTTCGAAAAGTGGAGAGAGGTGTTAATTGGTGATGAAGGACAAGAATTGACTCCTGTCGATGGAAGAGCCCTGCTTGCCAGGACAGTCACCGACACCTGCCATGACTTTACTGTCTACCTGAGACTCAGCCTCACCAGTACGTGCACTCTCCTCCTCACCATGGCTGTGTTGGGGGTCAGGGTTTAGTAGTTCTTTGTCTTGGGTAGCTCCTGTTGCTCTACTTCAGTTTCCTCCTCACCGACCAGCTCTCAAAAGATGTGGTCATTGGCAGCTGCTGGAGATAATTTTGTTGTATTGCTACTCATTGTTCAATTATTGTTTATTTTTTTGTATTATTTTACTTTATAATTACCTCTCCTGTTGCTCAACTGGTAGGGTTGTCACCTAGAGCCTCCTTTGATGCCTGCTTTCTCTATGAAAAGGGCATCCTTTTTGTTGCAAAAAAATTGCAATCCAGCTGTCTAAGAGCCCACACATACTTTACACATGTGCAAACTTGCACAACTTTCAGTTGAGGTTTGTGGTGATGTTAAACTACACAATTATTATACATAAACAAATGACGCATGTCCTCAGATTTTAATAGTACAAGATGGATTGTGGTGAAAGTGAGGAAACAGAATTTCACAGATCATTGAAACTACAAAATGGTATACAACACACAGAGAACAACAATCACAGGCCATCACAACACTGTGCTTTATCATTAACAAAAATAGACCAAAAAAATTGTATTATTCCTCCTAGAAAATAATTTAGAGAATTGCGTATCATGACATGTAAAACAGTAGGTTCCAATGTTGTATGGCTTCTGAGTTATAGTGGTTAAATTTTTGATATATGATAATATTTTGCTGACTCTGGTACAACATACTTTATCTTCGACTAGGAGTAAGATATGAAAATACTAACTAGATTTCCTAATAGCATTCAAAACAAGCATTAAAAGGATATGTTACAAATATGTATTTGATCCACTATGTATGGTAACGTTTTGATTAAGTTTGTTTTTCTTCCTGTTGGGTTTGCATCAGGTTTCTAAATTTTTGCTCAGGATGTTCTCTAGTTAATATGTGGACAAATTTTATCTTAGGCCAATAATGGGCGCCAGCTAGTAAAAAGTGGGCTCAGGTTGGCTTAATAAGCACATAGCAGTGGCGTATCCAGGATTTCAGTTATGGGGGTGCTGATATAATGTGGGTGCGAAGCGCCCGGAAAATTTGGGGTAACCACGCCAATTTTGCATCACGTGAGCAAAATTATTTATAGTTATTCATGCGATCGCACAGGAGATGGCGTTGTATTCTGCAGTTTATTTTGGCTTTTTCTCCAATCTTACGTAAAATTTCACTCTTGAAAGTGAATTTAAAGCTTATATTTTATTTATTTCAAGTATAATTCATTGAACTGCGCTCGTCTTGAGACTGCTTTTACACGCGGTGATGTCATTATTTTCTGAGCCAGGGGGTGCTCGAGCACCCTGAGCACCATCCTGGATACGCCACTGCATAGATGGTAACATGAACAAGTAAATTAGATACCTAAGCAAGTAAATGGCCACTTTTATGGGAGCCCATTATCAGCCCGAGATAAAATTTTATCTTTAAAATGTAACGTGGTCTGTGGTACTCAAAGATTTATTATTGCATCCTTTCCAGGTCACATCACATGACATACAGACAATTACTAACAGTAGTTCAAAGTTCACATTACAGTTCAATACATCACATAATATTACAGTACATTATGGTTCATTACATTCTCCCTCCTTTTAAAGATAGTTCGTCCTCGAACTAGACCTCTACTAGATTACCATAAAAGTCGGGTGGCTTACGCTGCCTCTTTGGCCTCAAACCACAACTCTCCGACATTTCAGAAGAGGGCAGTTGAGTGACTGATTCTTCACTTGGGTGTTTCCCTTCATCAAAGCTTTCATCTTGGCCATAGTGATTATCTGAGGGAGTAACATCTGGGTCTGATGATCCAACACTGTTCATAAGATTGTCAACCCAACGAGGGGGGCGTCCAGGACCACTTCGCTTGCCACCATACCAGCTGGAAATTGGGGTGGGCACTTTGAAACACGATTTGCATGTACACAAATATTTCCATATTTTGGCTTGTAGACATTGATCCGCAGTGACTCCAGTGTCAGTCAGGGCAGTGATTCTATATGGGCCATACCAAGGCTTCGATAGCTTGCGATCTTTCCCAGTTTCTTCTGCCGGAAAACGGATCAAAATCCATTCACCAATCCTATGATCAAGGGGTCTACAACGTTTATCATAGTACTTCTTGTACTTCTTCTGAGCCTTACACATTTCAGTGACAGCTGACTTCCTAGCAAGAGAAAGGCTAGTGACAACTTCCTCACGGTAGTCACTGATGTCAATCGGCTCTACTGGTGACTCTGGATACAGAGCAGCATCTGTTGGGGATCTGAGGTCAACACCAAAAAGTAAGTAAGAAGGCTTCTCTCCAGTGCTGGAATGAGGCACATTCCTGTAACAGCAGGCAAATGCAAATCCCACTGCCTTCCAAATTTAACGGCATGTTTTTTCAGGAGAGACTTCAAGGTACGATTGAATCTTTCCGTCAAGCCATCACATTGAGGATGGTAGGCTGTTGTGTTCAACTTTTCTATCCCCAATAATGAACAAATATCTTGCATAAGTAGGAAAGCAGGTTGGTACCTCGATCTGACAAGAGGGCTTCAGGTACTCCAAACATTGGCACAACCTCATTGACTAGAATCTTTACAATCCTAAAAGCTTTTCGGTCAGGCATAGGTTCCACCTGCAGTTGTGGGTGTCAGTCCTGTGCTGGCCCCTGGTGCGCAGATACTCAGTCCTCAGTCTCCAGCTGTTGTCCAAAGCGTTTCTCCCCTGTCTCAGTCTGAGCACATTGGTGTGGAGTCCATGATCTCTCAGAGACATTCTTCTTGTGAAGTTTGCGGTGTTTCTCCCCTGTCTGTGTACAGTGGTGAGTCCTCGGCCTCCCAGAGAGTCGGACATCTTCCTCTTGATGATGATCATAGCGATTCTCCCATCTCACAGAGTGGTGGGTCCTTGGTCTCTCAACTGAACATGGAGGAATCTCTCGACATCACTCTGTGTCATCAAAGCCCTGAACTGATCATTCCTGAGTCGGACCTGAGCCCCACTGATCTAGATCCTCCAATATTCTACCATGAAGCCAATGACACCCCGGGAGTCTGCATTGATCGTGGTGATGGTGACTACAGCTGGTCCCCTGTCAAAATTAGCAGGTCTGCAGTGAAGATTGGTGCTGCTAACTCTACCGATAGTACAAGTGTGAGTGACTTGGATACAGATGACTGCCTCAGTTTTGAGTATCAGCTCTGTGATGGTGTCCAAGGTTTTGAGATAGAAACTCATGATGATCTATTCTGGGCTCCTATAGCCCACAGGACCCGTTTGCGTCGTCAGAAATCAAAATCTAAGCAGTCTGGAACTTAATTGTCTTCTTCTCTCTCTTCAGTTTTTCTTTGTTTTTGTTATATGATTATTTATCTATGTAAGTTATGCATGTATATGTGTGTGTGTGTGTGTGTGTGTGTGTGTTCCCCTCCTCCCCACTTGCGCCTCCTGGTGGCGTGTTGTTTCAGAATAATAATAATAATAGCATACACCAGGGGCCACTTAGAGAGAAAATCTTGTAAAATGAGCACATAACGGTTTCCTAATTCAGTCTTACGTAACTCCATAACATCAATACAAAAGATTTGAAATGGACGAGACACTGAGATGGGTTGCAAAGGGGGTTTATTTGGCCTCCCTCCCCCAGCCACAAATGAACAGTCTTGGAATGCTCTCTACAATCATTATACATTCCCTTCCACCACCACTTACGTTTCAGAGCCTTGAAGAGGCGGTCTCCAGAGAAATGTGCTCCAAATGGACCACCATGATTGTTCTCCATCACTCTCTTCTGAAGATGCTTCGGAACTGCTGCCCTCGGCTGGCTCTTAGGGTGTGGATCCATGAAATACAAGATTCCATCGGTTAAGACAAATAGTTGAGCAGAAGCAACTACATTACGAGCTTGCTGGTCATCAGTAGGTAATCTCTCAGATTACAAATAGTCTCGAATCAGACACAAGTCAGAATTGCTCTTCTTTCAAATCCAGTCTGCTCACACAAGACGGTTGCGTCTGTACTTCAGTCAATAGTGTCTCAATATCAACATCAACAGGGGTTGACATCACTTGAACTTCTGATTCAGCAACTCCTACTTCAGGAGCAGGTTGGTAAGGATGTCTGGATAATGCATCCGCACAAGTGTTCTCTTTTCCGGCACGATAGAGGATTTCCACTTCCTTTATTCTACCATTGAAAACTCGAGACCACCATCTTGCATGTTTCCCAGCAGCATGTGGATCCAGCAAGACACTCTTAACTGCACTGTGATCTGTATAGATGGTAACACTTAAACCATACAAGTAAGCTCTAAAGTGAGTGACGGCCCAGACAACAGCTAGAGTCTCCAACTCAGTAATAGCGTAGTTGCGTTCTCCAGGTGACAAAGCTCTACTGGCAAAGGCCACAGGATGTAGCTTCCCGTCATCTTGTTTCTGAGATAGCACAGCTCCAAGACCATTGATGCTTGCATCGGTCTCCAGATAAAACCTCTCTGCAAAGTTTGGGTAGGTAAGTGTTGGTGCTTGGGTCAGAGACTCTTTGAGGGTAACAAACGACTTCTCACATTCGTCCGACCAATGAAACTCAGCATCCTTGCGAGTTAACGCATGTAGGGGCTGTGTAATTGTTGCAAATGACTGAATAAAACGACGATAGTACGACGCCAGTCCTAGAAATCTTTGTACACCTGTAACATCTGTTGGCTTCGGAAACTCTTTCACGGCTTCAACATGTCGCTGACTAGTTTTGAGTCCATCACATGTGATTAAGTATCCCAGGTACTCAACTTCTTGACAAAATAAATTGCATTTAACAGGCTTTAACATTGACTTCTCCTGAACACCAGCTCCAAATGGTGGATGTGATCCTCCAAGGTCTTAGAAAAGATCATAATGTCATCGATATATACTGACACAAAAGGGTCTCCTTTAGTGGGGTTCAAACCAGTAAGCACTTGCTGCATTAGCCTTTGGAAAGCTGCAGGGGCATTCTTAAGTCCAAACGGCATGACGCAAAACTCGTGTAACCCTTCGTGCGTTACAAATGCAGTCTTCTCCTGGGAGTCACGGTGCATGGCTATCTGCCAGTATCCACTAGAAAGATCTAGAGTTGAGAAATACTGGGCTGAGCCTAACTGATCGAGGAGATCATCGATCCTTGGCAATGGGAATGTGTCAGTCTTAGTGACTGAGTTGAGCTGTCTGTAGTCAACACAAAATCGATGGGATCCATCTCGTTTCCTCACTACCACAACAGGGCTTGCCCAGGGACTGTTGGACGGTTTTATGACACCAGCATCTTCCATCTTCTTAAGTTGACTGGACACTTCCTCTCTCACTGCAAATGGCATTCGACGAGGTCTCTGCTTACACGGTGTCGCATCTCCAGTATCGATTTCAAACAGTACGAGATCAGTCTCTCCTCGTTCACTCTCTGACAAAGAGAAACAGGTGTGATACTCTTGAACCAGAATGTCCAACTGTTGTTGAGCCTCTTGAGGTAGATCATGATCACCAAACAGGATCTCACGCAGCTATTGTTGAGGTTCCTCCAGAGATGTGGGAACTTGAGCTTGTACATGGCTCACTTGAACCACATCCTCTTCAGTTAAGGGAATCTGACGATTCTGGACGATATCCACTTCTTCTATATTACCCAGTTCTGTACCTCCTTGGACTGAGCAAGTAAATCCGGAATGGTTGCTGAGGGTAACACTAGCAACTCCCTCACAGAAATTAGCTAGGGTAGGTGAAAGACGTACTACCTGAGTATCTTGCAGCAACGGATCAGGTTCAACCATTAACTGCCCATCGGCAATGGATGTACACACTTGAACTTGAACAGCACTTCTAGGGGGTACTTTCACTGTTTTGAGCAATCGCACATTGACTCTAGGAACTTGAACTGATGCACCATCTGGCTGATCAACAGCGCTATGGACATCTGGGTGGTATGTCACTATACCAAGCTGCCTGCAGACTCTTTCTCCAAGCAGAAGTTGTTCAGCAGCATCCATCTTAACATATACGACAGTGTTCATTGTCTTCTCACCAAATGACAACTCAAGGTTGATACGTCCATCTAGGCGAAAGGTGTGTTGATCGTACGTCCTCGGTGTTTTATCTGGAGATTTGAACTCCTTCTTTTTAAGTCTGTTGACGGAAGCCACCTTGCGGAAGAAGTCTCCTCCCATGATTGTGATCTCAGCTCCCGTATCCACGACACCTTCAGCTGGGACTCCTTGCACCATCACATTGGCTCTATGAGTTTGGCTACCTCTGTCAGTTATCGTCACCATCTTGACACTATCGTCATCCGAGTCTGAGTAGAGTAACTCTCTTGGGTCAACTTGTTGACGTTGAGAAGGTTCCCTTTCAGTCACTTGTACTGCACCTACAGGGACTTTACCACTACCTCTACTCTCAGTCTTAGCTTGTTTACAGTCACGTTGGTAATGACCAGTTGCACCAAATTTGAAACATTTGTCTGATTTAGGATTCCCTTTAGGTATACTGGTTTTCGGGTTGTTGCTTCTACCTTCCTTCTCCTTAGAGCTGAAGCCTTTTGCTGAAGTACGCTGATTGGGGTTAGACCCTGGGATGGCTTGCCGTTGCCTGTACTGCTGTCGCTTCCTCAGCTCTGCAGTTCGCTTTTCTTCATTCTTGGCTGCCATACATAACTCAGAATGTGACAAAGCACCATAAACGCTCAAGTTTCTCATCAGCTCCTGTCTTAACCCTTCTTGCATCTGAGTGAACAGAAAGATACTCCTTGACTCTGGGTTTAGCTTGTCCGATCCATGAGCAACTCTAAAAGCTCTCTCAAGGCGTCTAAGGTAGGTGCTAACGCTCTCGCCTTCTTCTTGCACTGTATGTCGGAAGTCCTGGGCAGCCATGACTCTGCTACCCGGGCCAAGGACCTCTTTCATCCTTACAATTGCTTTACTAAAAGTATTCTTGTCCTCTTCAGGAATTAAGTTCCACTCTTGAAGTGCTTTACCCCGCAAGTGGCCTGCCAACTGAATGAGTCTCTCTTCTTCACTCCATCCATTCCACTTGGAGGCACGCTCTAATGACGGCAACCAATCTTCAAAATGACAGTCTTCACTCTCCCCAGCAAATACTTCAGTGAGTGCTTCAAGTTAATGTTCCTAGTTGTAGTGCTTGGACCCCCCCTTACCCAAACCTTGTATTCAAATTCAACTCAAAAGTGGTGGATCATAGCAGTCAGCAGTACTCTACTAGTGTTATCGGTTACAGTGTTACTGCAGAAAGTAACTATACATTGCATGGCACGTCATAGGAGTTGGCATTGATAATAAAGACAAGCAAGAGAATAAAATTTAACAAAAATTAACAAAATATTACCAGTGACAGCTATATAGTGCTATAAAGAAAGCTACAGAAAAAAATTACACATTAATAATTTACGATTATTTCAATCTAATGTTGCACACCCAAACATTGATTGTCGGAGGCTAATCTGGCAGTCAGAGGTAGTTGGAGCTAGGCTCTTTTCTTCTCACTAACAATCTCACATATTTGACAATCAGTAACATTATTTTGCTATCATCATTATCATGCATTCCCTTGCCTGGCAGTGGCTGTGGATATCACATGACTGTCATCTTTTGCACACTTATCTTATATTGTTAATAAATCCTACCTTCAGTTCTCAGTTTAGCCTGATGCGATCCATTTTGAAAACACTGTTCCTATATCCTAGCTAATAGATATTATGCATGGAGAACAGAGGACCAAGGAACTTGCAGAATTAAGGTTAGGATGCACAGTTTGAATATGAATAATTCATTAGGAAATTTGTTCTCCCTATATCTAGCATCAGAAGTGCTTTTGACAGTTTCTACCTTTTAAAATGCAAAAATATGTTCTAGAGTTTTAAAAATCAACATTGAATATGCTTCTACGAAGCTTTATCTAAGGAGATATAGTGGATTTTGGCTAAAATAAAATTTAGAACTCAAAATTTGCCAAGTAGAGAAGTTACACTATCTAGAAGTCAGTGTTAGTAGAAACTTACCTTGGTTCTGCAGGGGCAGACATTGAGACTTTCTTTCTACTATGTGTACATTGTGTTCTAGAACACAATAAAACATTCAGCTAAGAGCACAAGGCAGCTGCCTGCTGACATCTGAGCCACTCAGCGCTATTAAGGCCTGGGTCACATATAGTAACTAATTAAGGCAAAATTTTATGCAAATTTTGAATAACGTACTAATGGAACGCTCTATCACCATGGAAACAAAGATGAATAATCTTGTATCCATCCTGAACTTTTTGCAAAATCGTTTGGTCATGTGACCTAATTAATATTCATTATATTAACGTTTTAATTAAACGGCAATTAAGGACTGTTGCCATGGCAACCAAAAATTTATGACATACTTATGGCATCAAAATATTAACTTTTAGCGGAGGATTTTTTAATAACTCGTTGCCATAGTGAGTTACGGAGCACTTTCCATTTAAGGCACGCTAAAATTATGCGTAAATTTCGGTAAAAATGGCAATATCTCTCCATAGCAACGACGTATAAAAAAATCCTCCGCTTAAAATCAAGTTTATGATCTTCAGATTTTGTCATAAAAATTTGGTTACCATGGCAACAGTCCTACTATAGCGTTTAATTAGGTGTTTATTAATTAATAGGTAAATTTGAAACTTGTTTAAAACCTTGAATATTCATGTTGTGGTTTCACAACTTTATCAAAATGTTAAGTAAGGGCTATACTTTACATTAATTTATTAACATTTACCATACAATAATGTGTGATTGAAAAATAAGATACATAACATTGTGAAATTTTAATGAGTTTCACTGGTGACCCGGGCCTTAATGGCGCAGAGCAGCCACGATTTGTTTGTGGCTCTTTTCTTAGAAAAACTCAGTGTCTGACCCTGGAGTAAAGAGTGAACAATTAGATAATAGCCTATATTATGTGGTTCTAAGTTTTGCCAGTTCTTCAAATTTTGAGTTCTAAAATACACTGCCATATCGCGTATCTAAAATAACTGGCCTATACTGATAATCATATTCATGACCGGGCTATTATCATATTCATGACCCAAATTGCCAAGTGTACATCGTAACCTTAAACTTTCAATCAAAAAATTATGATCAACATGTCCACCAAGATGAAATATCTGTCAATTATGTGCTTACCAGCGTGCTGATATCCTCCAACGTGATTGCAAAAATTCAACTTGAGATCACAAGGGGGGTCCAAATATTTCAGAGGGGGTCTATTGCTTATGCATCAAACTGAAGTATTTGTTCCGGGGGGTCCAAATACTACGGGGGTCCCTTCACTACGTGACAGCCCTCTAGTCTCTTGTGACCGGACCGTTTCCTCCAGTGATCTATATAGCTAGCTCCTGTACTCGAGTTCACTTCGATGTCGAAAGAACAGTGCTACTAATCTCTAGACCAACTAGTGATACTCTAGGTTAGTCTTAAAACTCAGATCAAACGGGATTCATATGTCTCGACGGGACCTCCATTGTAACGTGGTCCATGGTACTCAAAGACTTATTATTGCATTCTTTCCAGGTCACATCACATGACATACAGACAATTACTAACAGTAGTTCAAAGTTCACATTACAGTTCAATACATCACATAATATTATTACAGTACATTATGGTTCATTACA
>CAXIPT010000187.1:4261-14964 GCA_964030475.1 Tethya wilhelma
CTCGACCAGCGCCTCTTTCACTTGTGAGACATAGGAATGGCCAAATCGTAAAAACGGAAGGCAAACAAGATGGAATGGCTGGCAGAGTGTGTGCAGAATTCTTCCTGTGTGGGCTGCATGTAGTACTCTCTTTCCATCTTGAGTCCCTCGTGTTGCCCATAGGAATAATTCTTTACACACTCTGCCAGCCATTCCATCTTGTTTACCTTCCGATTTGGCCATTCCTATGTCTCATTACATTTCCAATGTTTTTTTTACTTGTTTGTTCCCCTTTTTTCATAATTTTACGAATCACATTTCAGTTTGTGTGTATATGGTAGTTACTTGTACACTATCAGCATGGATATAGCTAATCTATGCTCAGGCTATTGAGGAGGCTGAGCTCAGTATCTACCAAAATTTAATTGCTTCACTCATCTTATAATGAATACTACATAACACAGTAGTCTATTCACCTCCTAAATATTGAAGACTGAAAGGTTACAGAGAGTCCAGCACAACCATGAACCATCTTCAGGTAAAGCAGGCAGGTAGCAAACATTCAGATTCCAAATAACGCACATTTGTCTACCTGGAAAAGGGTCGTCAACTTGACTTTTCAAGTAGCTTATGAATTTATGCATGATGTAGAAATGAATGGCTGCCATACGGAGAAGCGCTTTTCTCCTTGTATCTAGCCATTCAACGGGAGACTCGAGCACACGATACCAAAAGCACGTGAAGACATTGGTACCAAGTTTGTTCGTTCAAGAATCAGCTACTGAAAGTGAAAAGTCTTCGAGATACGCTGAAATAACATAGAAGAAGAAGAAGAAGAAGAAGAAGGAGAAAATTGGAGGTTTGGCATATTTTAGTTTGGTACCTTAGCGATAGTTTTAGGCCATGTTTTTAGGCTTGTTAGAAAGAGAATGAGCTAAATAGTAGCTTTAAAAGCCTTTTAGTGCCAAGTCATCAGTTTTTGCAGAGTTATTCGCGTGAATATTTGTATTACGCTAATGGGCAATCCGTACTACCGTACTGGGAATGAATGCTTCTGTGTGTATATACTACCTTGGTTACCAAATGTACCTTGCTTTTCTGTTTGGGAAAGGAAGAAACTCCAGACTGAGAGGAATTAACTTTGTGAATTTGTGGTTGTCACAATAATTGGCGATAACAAATTTCTATTGAAATATCGGTACATATACCTGCTTCTCTCTTCAAGCCTCCTTGTCTTCAACTGACTTCTGTGTGTGTGTGTATGTGAGGTGGGTGTGATGCATGTGTGTATACCTTGGCCTTCTGAGATGGCTGATCACAAGAAACTCTTGCTTTCTGTGAAGGGAGGATATAATAATAATGTAAGTGCTTCTCTCTGTGTGTGTTGTGTGTGTGTTACCTTGGTTACCAAAGATGGAAACAGTTCTGGTCTTGCCTCAGATGTTTTTTTAAAGTTAACACATTACATCAACCATTACAAATGCAATAGATGTTACAAGTACAATCTACTTGTTTCTCTTCTTTAGCCTTCTCCCTCTGACTTCTGTGTGTTTGTGCGTGTGCATGTGCATGTGTGTGTGTGTTTTCTGAGATGGCTGATCGGTAGATGACGAAACTTTTTTCAAAAGACATGACAATACTAGATATGCTGTTACAAATTTCTCTTGTAATGTGTATATGTGTGTGGATGGTGTGTGTGTACCTTGCTTTTCTGATTGGGAGAGGAAGAAACTCCAGACTGAGAGGAATTAAGTTTGTGAATTTGTAGTTATCACAATAATTGGCGATTACAAATTTCTGCTGAAATATTGGTACATATACCTGCTTCTCTCTTTGAGCCTCCTTATCTTCAACTGACTTCTGTGTGTGTGTATGTGTGTGTGTTTGTGAGGTGGGTGGGATGCATGTGTGTACACGTGCACCTTGGCCTTCTAAGATGGCTGATCAGAAGAAGTTCTTGCTTTCTGTGAAGTGAGTGTATAATATAATAATGTAAGTGTTTTTCTGTGTGTGTGTGTGTTACCTTGGTTACCAAAGATGGCTCATCTGGAAACTGTTCTGGTCTTGCCTCAGAGGTTCTTTTCTTGATCTAAAGTTAATACAATATTACATCAACCATTACAAATGCAGTATACAATCTTCCTGATGGTATTGCAACCTGTGGACCAGTCTATGGAACATGGATGTACAATTTCGAACGCTTCAATTCTTGGATGTGTAGAAGGGCTTTAAATAGGTTCAGACCAGAGGCAACCATTATGGAGACGTACAGGGTAAGAAATTGATTATGTAACCCATGACATGTGGTTAATTTAAAAGACTATTGAATACCGTATTTAACATAGTAATTCTTTTATTAATTTTTTAAAGAAAAGATATACTGTATAGCTAGCAATTTTTGAGCAGTAAAATTTTTGCAGAAAGGTGATCACTAACTTAATTTTCAAGATTGACCATATACAGCCCTACTCATATAATATTATTGCAAATCAATCACAAAATATTGGAGAGAAAAATTTTTGTGGATTAGTTGGCCGGTGCATGATCCACAAAAACAGTGAAATTTATACTGAGTCTCCTCGAACATTTCTAGCTATACTGTAATCCTTATAATCCCTGCACGTATAACTATATATCCCTCCTTTTCATACAGATTTACGAATGGTGCCAGTACATGCTTCGTTCAGAAATGTCTAGTTCAGGAGTAGCTGTTTCAAGTGAATTATCTTCAAGTACTGACCACTCCCAGGATAGATGTCTGTCAGAAGATGAACTGGAATTGCTGAAGAGATGTCATCTAGAGATTATCCTGATGTACAAACATCTGACAGAACAATACGACATTGCTCTCACAAGAGCAAGTAACTGTCGTGAAAAGTCACAGTTTCCACCAAAGGAATTCTGGAATCCTCCATTTCCTATCACGGATACACACAGGGGTCTCCTGGTGGGCCCTAAGCCACAGGTATCAATCCATAAGAGCATTGCACTTGTTGACAAGAAAAAAAAAGAGTGAACTGTTGTCATCTAGACACAAGTCTTCTTATGTACAAATCCAACCAAGTATTGTTGGCGAAAGGGCGCCAGTACTTGGAATAATATCCCAACTATTCAAACACATGTTTGGTGGCAATGTTTATGTGATGGCCAATGTAAACATTTATCCTTCCCCCCATAAGGATATAGAATGTGGACAAGATCCTACTGACATTTCTCCCAGGGTATTTTTGTTGTCCTGTTTGTGCCACCCAAAGGTTGTTGCTGAGAATGGAGACACACTATGGTTTTTAAATGTTGAATATTAGAAACTGATATATTTCTTTGCTTACATAATTATTCTATAAATTAAATGTTAACAACAGCTACAGCCTAATGCAGCACTGCACGCATCATGTATATAGCGGCTAAAAATAGAAATCGTTGCGTTTACATTTTGGGTACAGTAGTCTAAGAATAGCACATGTTCCCATTTGTGCGTGTTACTACTCGTGTAATTATACAACTATGGTTAGCTGTCAAGTATTGCAACTGTATACTAGTAGTAGCTTGCTAAGCGCAATTATTTAAAATTGTAACAGTTTAGTCATGTTTGGTATTCAGTATATAGTAACAAAACAGTGCTTATATGTACTGATAGAGTGCCTTTAATTCCCAGTACGGTAGTACTGGGTACACAGGAATGACGGATGGCCCATTAATGCAATACAAATATTCACACGAATAACTGCAAAAACTGAGCGCTCAGCACTAAAAGGCTTCTAAAGCTACTATTTACCTCTTTCTCTTTCTAATGAGCCCAAAACATGCCCTAAAAACATGGCTAAAGTAACAAACACAAATATGCCAAACCTCCATCTTCTTATCCTTCTTCTTCTTCTTTTTCTATCTTGGCCCAACTTTTCTCAGAGACTATTCACTTTTAGAAGCTGATTCTTGAACGAACAAACTTGGTTTCTTCCGGTACAGTCGCTTTTGCCATAGGTTTTTAGGGCCTCTCATTGAGTAGCTAGATACAAAGCGAAAAGCGCCTCCTCCATATGGCCGCCATTAATTTCCATACTCATGCATAATTCATTAGCTTCTAGAAAATTCGAATTGATGACCCTTTCCACACACAAAAGTGTGTGTTATTTGGAATTAAATGCACTGAAGTTACCTGGAACTATTTTGTGATACCTGAGATGTGTGTTTCACTTCAGTATCAAGCAGGCTACACAACTTGTGACTTCAAGTATCAGCTCAGCAGCCCGCCGCTGGCTCAGTGAGTCTGGCTTGCCAGACTACTAGCTTAGTAGCTAGCTACACACACCAACTCAAATATGCCAAATTTTTTGTAGTAATTTTTTGTAGAAATATGGAAAAATGAGAACAAACAAGTGAAAAAAACATTGGAAATGTAATGAGACACAGGAATGGCTAAATCGTAAAAAGAACGCAAACAAGATGGAATGGCTGTTAGAGAGCTTCCTGTGGGCAAAATGAGAGACTCAATAAAGAGATTGTTAAATGCAGCCCATACAGGAAGAATTCCTTACACACTTTAACAGCAGCTATTCTATCTTGTTTGCGTTCTCTTTACGATTTAGCCATTCCTGTGTCTCATTACATTTCCAATGTTTTTTTTTACTGGTATAATGTATATTAAAATGCATTTATTTTCTCATTAACTTTTGTAAAGGCCTTGGTGTATTAATTCCGCATATAGCTCCAAATTTTCATGGCATAAAAAGTTAATTCATGAAGAATTTGTCTTTGCCATTTTGAACAAATTAAACCCGTGCATCAATCATGAAATTATATATACCGTAAATCGCAAAACTTTGTGTTAAAAAATTTGTGCGTTAAATTTTTGTGTTGAATAATTTTCGTAGCATTGCCGCATTACACAGCCCCACCTACTATTTTGAAATTTTCTGTGCATTTAATTTTCGTACTCCGCAGCGACTACATAATAGTTAGACACTGTTCTGGAGGTTTTTACATGTTTTTTGAAACCTGAAGGCTACTATATAGCATTCCAAGCAAAGCGAGGGTTCTATAAGTAGCCTGAGGGTTTCTAAAACATGTATATAGAAACAGACAAAACAGGTTTAGATCGTAGACTAATAAGCCTCATTAATATATGCATAGGTATCTATGAAAATTTTCAGGTCACTATGAGAAATAGACACCTGAAATGGACCCATCAGATTACAGTATTTTTACAACTATGATCTAACTACTACGAAATTTTCACGATTTACGGTAGGTGGTTTAATGTGTTCAGTATTTTCATGGTTAGTTCATGGCTTGTTTTATTTGCTCCCATGAAATGGATTTCATGGCCACATGAAATCAAATTTTTATATAACCAAATAGAATTTCATTGGCTATTGTGCTCCAATGAAAAACCTATGACGCAAGGTTCATTGGCAATTTCATGGGTATTTCTTCATTTTCATTTATTATACATGTATTTGGAGTCCAGTAGTGAGTCCTGATTCATCTCTTAAGAAGAGCAACCAGGTATCAAAATAGTTCCAGGAAACTTGCATTTGAATTCCAAATAACACACACTTTTGTGTGTGGAAAGGGTCATCAATTCGAATTTTCTAGAAGCTAATGAATTTATGCATGAGTGTGAAATTAATGACGGCCACTTTGAGGTTCCGGGATACTGTTGGTATTTATTTAACGAAACAAAATATTTTTGTAAAAATCAGTATCAGTTTAGTTCAAAATGGCAAAGATAAGGCCATAAAATTTTTGACATCAAACATAGCTATAGATAAGGCAGTTCATCTTTGTTTTAGTGCTTATATTGACTAGGGACTGACGAAGAGTTTTTGTGGAATACTACTTCATAAAATGAAACAGACCTGACCTCAGCGTGAGTTGAAAATCAACAAACCTCAAACTTTTTGCTAGACCCTCTTAATTAGTTGTATTTCTGCATGTCTTTTTTTAATTCACTCAACTAAGCCTACTGTTGCAGATATTTGACATCAAAAAATTGTTGCTCTTTGCAACAGCATAAATCATAGCCAAATTAGTTTGTAAAGTCTCAGCACTGTGCAATGAGCAGGTTAGCTAAATACTGAATAATGGTTTTGCAATTATTTTGCCTGGAACCTTAATTATGCATGAGTTCACTGTATACAGGCTTGACTGTCATTGCAAATCAATGTCATGGTAAGGAAAACAAAATCTTTTTCTTGAGTAACCACTGGATGACTGAATATGACATAATAACAATTATAAATTATATTAATATTATTATTATACAACTTAAATACTGGTACCCTCCATGCATGATTGATGATTTGGGACAATCATAAATTATGTTAATGACTGAAATACTATGCTAGCCACTAAAACTGGAAAATGCTGAAGGGCTACTCACTGTCTGATACCACAAATAATGTATCATATTGTTTTAATTTAGAACTCACCAGGAAGAANCTACACAACTTGTGACTTCAAGTATCAGCTCAGCAGCCCGCCGCTGGCTCAGTGAGTCTGGCTTGCCAGACTACTAGCTTAGTAGCTAGCTACACACACCAACTCAAATATGCCAAATTTTTTGTAGTAATTTTTTGTAGAAATATGGAAAAATGAGAACAAACAAGTGAAAAAAACATTGGAAATGTAATGAGACACAGGAATGGCTAAATCGTAAAAAGAACGCAAACAAGATGGAATGGCTGTTAGAGAGCTTCCTGTGGGCAAAATGAGAGACTCAATAAAGAGATTGTTAAATGCAGCCCATACAGGAAGAATTCCTTACACACTTTAACAGCAGCTATTCTATCTTGTTTGCGTTCTCTTTACGATTTAGCCATTCCTGTGTCTCATTACATTTCCAATGTTTTTTTTTACTGGTATAATGTATATTAAAATGCATTTATTTTCTCATTAACTTTTGTAAAGGCCTTGGTGTATTAATTCCGCATATAGCTCCAAATTTTCATGGCATAAAAAGTTAATTCATGAAGAATTTGTCTTTGCCATTTTGAACAAATTAAACCCGTGCATCAATCATGAAATTATATATACCGTAAATCGCAAAACTTTGTGTTAAAAAATTTGTGCGTTAAATTTTTGTGTTGAATAATTTTCGTAGCATTGCCGCATTACACAGCCCCACCTACTATTTTGAAATTTTCTGTGCATTTAATTTTCGTACTCCGCAGCGACTACATAATAGTTAGACACTGTTCTGGAGGTTTTTACATGTTTTTTGAAACCTGAAGGCTACTATATAGCATTCCAAGCAAAGCGAGGGTTCTATAAGTAGCCTGAGGGTTTCTAAAACATGTATATAGAAACAGACAAAACAGGTTTAGATCGTAGACTAATAAGCCTCATTAATATATGCATAGGTATCTATGAAAATTTTCAGGTGTCTATGAGAAATAGACACCTGAAATGGACCCATCAGATTACAGTATTTTTACAACTATGATCTAACTACTACGAAATTTTCACGATTTACGGTAGGTGGTTTAATGTGTTCAGTATTTTCATGGTTAGTTCATGGCTTGTTTTATTTGCTCCCATGAAATGGATTTCATGGCCACATGAAATCAAATTTTTATATAACCAAATAGAATTTCATTGGCTATTGTGCTCCAATGAAAAACCTATGACGCAAGGTTCATTGGCAATTTCATGGGTATTTCTTCATTTTCATTGTATTTTCATTTATTGTACATGTATTTGGAGTCCAGTAGTGAGTCCTGATTCATCTCTTACTCTGCGCCATTAAGGCTCGGGTCGCCAGTGAAACTCATTAAAATTTCACAATGTTATGTATCTTATTTTTCAATCACACATTATTGTATGGTTAATGTTAATAAATTAATGTAAAGTATAGCCCTTACTTAACATTTTGATAAAGTTGTGAAACCACAACATGAATATTCAAGGTTTTAAACAAGTTTCAAATTTACCTATTAATTAATAAACACCTAATTAAACGCTATAGTAGGATTGTTGCCATGGTAACCAAATTTTTAAGACAAAATCTGAAGATCATAAACTTGATTTTAAACGAGGAGTTCGCGTATAAAAGGGCGTGGCCGGGGACGAAATTCGCGCCGTCTGAAAATGGCGTCGGAATTTTTTACTTTAGAAAATTGGTAACTAAGCAAGGGACTTACTCACACGGGTTTCTCTGTGGTTTTTTAATCCCAAAACAGCTGCACCAAGTTATATGACACAAAAGGCGCCACAAATGACCATTTGCGCTTGTTTCTCGTTGTAAACAATGGCTGCTACTGCTGCTGCGAGAAAGAAGCGTGTCAGGTTTACCCTTGACGTGAACTTCAAGAGCGAAACCGAGAAGGACGCTTTCTCCGCGAAGCTGGACGCTGTCAGAGGCCGTCTCACGCCTAGAGGCTCCCCCAGCCTCAACAACTTTGAGCTGCTCGCAGCGTTGTTTGACATGGTTGAAGACAGTGTCCAGCCAAGTCAAGAAGGTGATTTCCAGCCATCAAGTGGCTCTTTCCTCCCCAACTCTGGTGAGTTTATACTTATTATGAACTATATAGCACAAATTTCATTTCATTTTAATGGTAGGAGTGTACACAGCTGGTACAGAGGAGGGAAAGGATGAGGGTCTCTTTGTGGCCGAGGCCGGTTGCTTCAGAGACCTTTGTGCCAACCTGGCACAACCCTGCCCTTGTTCCGGCCGCTGGAAGTTGCACTCCATGAAACAAGTAAGATTGTACCAACAGAGATAGGTATCATGGTCACAGGTATCATAGGTATTAGCTATGATGGCCGTATTATAGTATGACAGTCAGAGTCACCATAGCTGATGTCTTACTTGATTTCATGTACATGTAGTTTGGTCACGTCTTGCGAGCACAATTTGAGTGTTCGCGATTCCCTCGGCACACTCGGACTTGGTCCAGTTCACAAGTTTTTGGAGGACATTACCTTGTTAACCAAAAGTGAGCTGGAAATTTGCAAAAAAAAATATATATATATATATATATTCTCTGCAAATTTGTAGACTTGTTCACTCATTTACTGCTGCTGGTATGCTGCCAGCACAGTTTGTGAAGTTTGGGCAGCTATCAGGTCTAGGACATTTGAGCAAGTCCTACATCAAGAATGGTATCAATATGGGAATGTTCTATACACCTGAATAATGTTGACGTCANTACTTGAAAAGTCAAGTTGTCGACCCTTTTCCAGGTAGACAAGTGTGCGTTATTTGGAATCCGAATGTTCGCTGCCTGCCTGCTTTACCTGAAGATGGTTCATTGGACTCTCTGTAACCTTTCAGTCTTCAATATTTAGGAGGTGAATAGACTACTGTGTTATGTAGTATTCATTATAAGATGAGTGAAGCAATTAAATTTTGGTAGATACTGAGCTCAGCCTCCTCAATAGCCTGAGCATAGATTAGCTATAATATCCATGCTGATAGTGTACAAGTAACTACCATATACACACAAACTGAAATGTGATTCGTAGAATTATGAAAAAAGGAGAACAAACAAGTAAAAAAAACATTGGAAATGTAATGAGACATAGGAATGGCCAAATCGTAAAAACAGAAGGCAAACAAGATGGAATGGCTGGCAGAGTGTGTAAAGAGTTATTCCTATGGGCAACATGAGGGACAAAGAGAGTACTACATGCAGCCCACACCGGAAGAATTCTGCACACACTCTGCCAGCCATTCCATCTTGTTTGCCTTCTGTTTTTACGATTTGGCCATTCCTATGTCTCATTACATTTCCAATGTTTTTTTTACTTGTTACAGTAGAAATGACGTGAAGATCGGTAGTAAGTGGGATTTAGGACAAGTTTGTTTGCTGAGGAAGCTCTTGTACTGTTTGTGGAGAAGCAAACGTAGTCAAAAATGTTAAAGTTATCAGAAGGACTCTTGATACATTTTATAAAGAAAAATATATCCTGGAGCTCGAGCCATAGCATCAGTGGTAGTAGGTTCAGTTGTATAAGTCTAGTTTTGTAGTCTAAGCCTGGTAGTATGTATTTAGTTGCTCTTCTCTGGATTGTTCTATGTCTTTAATCAGGTAGGGTCTCCAGATTTGACAGCAGATTTATAGTACCTGTTGTGCCAAAGCAGGTTGCTGAACAGTATATTTCATAAATCTACCAAAGGCATCTAGAATCACCAGATCTAAATCAACAACATCCAATGCCTCTTTGCTCTTTCCAACATAGACAGCTGATGGAACACGATCTTGGCACTCGGAGCTCAGTTCGCTTTGCCAAAATCCTCGAAACATGAGAGAATGTGGGTGAACACTGCAGATACGCCAAGGAGTTAACGATGTTTTGCCTGTAGCGCAATACACGGTGTAGTTTATGATGCTCATGACGCACTATGTTCCCAAGTTTCATCGCTCTGCTCCTTTCTCGAGATCTCAGTGCCAGGTGCTTGTTCACGTGAGCAAGGCCACTAATGGCGTGACGTCATGAATGATGACCAATTAAACTGACCAGAAAATTTGATGCAGGAGGGTGACGTGAAACACGATTGTAACTAACAGTGGCCTTAGCCAGTAAAGATGAAAATTCATGGAACTTTCAGTCGTTTTCCTCGAATGTTAGAATACTGCAGTAACTTTACATGATATTGTGTTATTCCTCTCCAAAAAATACCAGTAGTTCTGCTCTTGATATCTCTCTAAGGAAAAGCACACGTCCAACAGTATTTCCTCCTTTTGCCACTACCACAGCAAATGAATCATGAACATTTGTTA
>CAXIPT010000188.1:0-14736 GCA_964030475.1 Tethya wilhelma
TATACAGTGAGCTTTTAGAAGTTTACTACGAAGAGACAGAGACAAGCATACCATCTTTAGTAAAAGAAGCTTTATCCCTTCTCAGCGATTCAGATGACATGAAACCAAGTGAATTGCTAGAAAAGGTAAGCAGTGTAACAAGAAACACACAAGAATTGGATCATGTGAAAGAATTCATCAGAGAAAAGAGTCAACATGATGACACCTGGAAACTTTGGGCTCAATTTGTCTTCCAAGACTGCTTAGCCTACTTGTGTCTCTATCTAGCAATTAGATGCAACAATTGGGAACTAAGAACAGCCAGTCTCAAACTCATGGTCCCTCTCTTTATGGCCTATGATCACCAGTGCTACAGTAAGATCATACCACATCACATTGCACACCTTCAGTCCTATCCTGAAGACATCAAACAATCTTTTGAGAGAGGACTTTTTGCAGTCAGCATTAAAGGTGAACCACGACACTCAGTGGCATTTGATGAAGCTCATGAGATGCTGGTAAACAAGGACATGAAATGTGCTGTCACAAGACCAACAACTCCGTATCTCCAGAAGACATTACACTTTATGGGATACAGGATAAAGGCACACAAGAACTTATTGTCACAAATTATGCCCCAAGAACCTGATTCTGAGAAAACACAAACAATGTCAGGCACCTGGAACGAGAACATTACAGCCATGAGAGAAGAGATCAAGGAGAAAGCTGTGTTTCGTTTACCCTCTTCAACAAACCGTGGAATAGTTAATATATTCACAGGAAATGAGGCAACTCCTAAACAAGCACATGATCTCCTAAACTTTCGGCAAATTGGAACAACTCATTTTCAGAACCATGTAAGGCTGAGAATCTTACATAAACAAACAACATCTGCTTCACTTCCAATGAGAAAACACAAACTTCTAACAATGGCAAGTGTGAAACAAGGTAAGAAGAAGTTTTCAATGAAGGAGAAAGAAAACAAAACTCTAGTGAAATGCTTGAGAAGAAGATTGGCATGGTGTAACAAACCAGGTAACTTCTACAACCCAGAACTGGAACAATATTCAATTTACCCAAGAGCACTGTCAGACTGTGAAGGAAACATGCACAAGGGAAGCAAGAACACCTGGACGAACAAGCTTAAGGCCCGTTATCCCAGTATATTCCCAGGCTGTCTACCAAATGACTGGACAGCAGGAGCTGTCATTGTGGACTCTATGTTCATCATCAACACCACTCCCCTAAAACAAACAAAAACCATTGCTGAATATAGACTAATCTATCGGTTTGTAGTCCCCCACTACAAAAATGGAACAAAAGAAGTGCACTTGGTATTTGATAGACCCAACAAGGATCCATTCAACCCAAAAGATTGTGAGCAAAAGAGGAGAGATGAAACTAACACTGTCTCTTCAACTCACACACACCAAGAATTTCGCCCAAACTCTCAAATTCCAACCCCATGGAGAGAACATTTACAGTGCAGAGAGTGTAAGGAGAAACTACTAGAAGCGATTATAGTGCTAGCTTTACTACAAACAGGTAGACAGCACTTACTTCATGAACAAAAGCTGTACATAGCAGGTGGTTACCACATTGAAGGATGTGACACATCAGCTTGGATAATCACTCCACAGCAAGAACTCCCACAGCCAGAACCAGAATTGAACTCGACCGCATCTGAGGCTGATCATAGAATCTGGAGACATGCAGCAAAAACAGAGGAACAGAATATCATGATCTACTCACCAGACACAGATGTGTACAACATTGGATTGGGTTTGGGAATACACTCCACAAAACATACTATTGTGCAACTCAACCCACCACATCAAGAAGATCAATATGTGGATTTGAACAATTTGATTAGTTCAATTCAGTTAGACACAGATCTGTCTACAATACCAGCATCCATGTCAGCCAAAGTCATGCAGACACTGTATATTGTATCTGGCTGTGACTACATTTCGTTCTTTTCTGGATTTGGTAAAGCAAGTTTTCTAAATACCTTCTACAAGTATGCAGAATTCATCAACAGCAATTGTGGCCTCTTTGACACTGATCTGGAGAGAAATGAAGGCTTCCATGCATTTGTGAGGCTAATCGGAGCTATGTACTTCAAGAAACACCTCTCTGCTTTTGTGTCTATACACAATGTGGAAACACCACAACAATTGTACAATTCATTCAACAACGATGAAGATGAAGAGAGACTTACCAAATGGGCAGGAGCAGTCAGAGCTGTGGTGAGTGACAGAATCACATGTGAGGATGAACGGATGCCATCTCTTGGTGCTCTTCACCGACACTGGAAGCGTTGCTGTTGGATTAGCCAGATGTGGGCCAACTCAGTGAAGCACTACCTCATCGAAGGACTTCCGTTGCCAGAAAAGAGTGGCTGGATCCTCACTGAAGACCACAAATATGTCATTGACTGGGAACCTGAAGAGGTACGAGAGCGGGTGAAAGGCACCATCGAATTTCTAACACGAGGGTGTGGTTGCAAAAAGAATAAATGCAACACAAGACAATGTACCTGTCGCAGACGTGGACGAACTTGTGGTCCTGGTTGTGAGTGCACTGGCTGCACCAACATTGAAACTGGAGGGCAAAACCTTGACAGTAGCGATGATGAGATGGAAGAAATTGACAACGGCGAGGAGAGTGGAGATTCAGATGAGGAGTTCACAAATATACAAGCTGCAGCAAACATTACAATTATTTCTGCATAATTTGTGTTGCTACTGATAATTTTAATACTTATATATATGATAATCATATGGAGCTATCTTAAAACTTTTGTACACTTTGTTTTTGAACAGATCAAACATCCACAGTTACAAATACTAAAATTGTATTCACTATACTTTCCCTACTAGAGCCTATATCTGGTGTCCTATTTACCTTCAACAAGCTGTGGGCGATCAAATGTGACCTTCATTTGATATAGCACAACACTGCACAACAATACTCAGTTGAAACCACTGTCTTGACCATCATCCAATCTCCAATATTTACTTATATACAAAGAAACTGTCTAAACTTGTGTAGTAAGCATTCATTTTAGATCATACTCTCACAATTTCAACAAAAAAACAAATTTCTGTCAGAGACACGTGTCCACCAAACGGCAGCCATTTTTATGGCATACGCCCACGCACGTGCAAATAAATTTCAATTTTTCCGCGCGCTTGCGTTTCGACTGTATAATTAATATTATCATAATAATGTATAATGTGTCTCAATAGCTTTACTTAGTTTATATCTAAGTTGTCCTCCCAGAGCCTAAAGCAGAAAATTCATAGTAGAAAACTATCAGCGATAAGTTTATTAGTCACGAGACTTTTGGCTTTGGCTATTAAAGTAAACTCCGCCTTAGCGGACCGCTTAAGCGGCCCGCCCTCCGCTTTAGCGGAAGTATGCTCCGTCAAAGCAGGCCGCTAAAGCGGAGGGCGGAAAGCGGGGGCGAAGTTGCCCTTCTCGGCTTCCATAAAAAAGCGTGCTAATTTGCGCATTTGCACGCATTTTCGTTTGTTGCACGCAAATCAGTGCACATCTATTTTTACTAGGGTAACTTTAATTGATGATAAACAGGAAATAAAAGTGTTGCTATGGAAACAATCAATTTTATTATCAAAATTAATACATACTCAAACAACTTATCATACGTACGGTAGTACGTAGGAATGGGCCGACTGTCCCATTGACACAGTTCATGCTTGTAAACTTTCAGGGAAAGAAAGCTAAGCTTTCAAATGCATTTAATAGCCTCCCCAGACAGTTTGCTTACTGTATTAACCAAGAAAACAGGCAGAAAGTTTCTGGAGCACTCTGGAGAGAGGGCTGGCGAGAAGCCACAAGAGTGCAATTTTGTTCTCCTTCCTTCCTAACTGACAGGCTTACTTGAACGCGATTTCCAGACAAACAAAAGGCATTGAGCCAACTTATACCATATAGTGCATCGTTTGATGCACAGTAGCGATATCAAATTGCTATTAAAAATACCCTCTTGCAATAAAAATTATATACTTTCATCAGTTAAAGCAAAAGTCATTCATTTCAATTCACACGATAATACAGTCTTTGGCGATTTTAATAAGTCTTGTTTGACGAAAATCCACCAAGGAGTTATGGAGATAATCCATGTTAAAAATTTAACCCCGTATTTCCCGCATAGCTTTACGTTGATTTTGAATCCCACTATGCAACGAGAATTATTATATGATACGAAAAGTGGAAATGGACCGGACCTAAGGATCTGGTAGAATAAGCTGAATAACCCCTTGACTGCAGACCCGCCCACACTGAATGCTTAATGTGGATCCTACCCTAAAGCAATTTGGAGCCCAATCAGAGCAGAGGAGGTCTCAGGAAGGTGAATTATGATCACTTTCTCATCTAGGTTTATAATAGCAAAACCTTAGTGTGGGGTAATGATATTTATCTCTAATGGTTGTGACTAGGGTCCACAATAAAGCTGGAAATCTAAGGATCGGACAACACCACAGGCTAAGGATGCCTCAGATCAAGATTTGAGTGAGTCTGGCAGCTAATAGCAACCCCCCTAGTATAGGGAAATTATGTTTGTTTCCATTCCTACGGTCTAACTCAGCTTGCAATCGAATTGCAGTGCCTACCGTACAGTATCGAACTGGAAACCTAAGGATCGGACAACACTAGAAGCTATGAAAGGCTCAGATCAAGATTTGGGTAAATGTAGCAGCTAATAGCGACCCCCATAGTGTGGAGAAATTCTGTTTGTTTCTATTCTTACAGTCTATCTCTGTTTACAATCGAATTGTGGTGCCTAACATCCAGTATCAAACTGGAAACCTAAGGATCGGACAATGCTAGAAGCTGTGGAAGGTACAAATGAAGATGTGAATGAGTCTGGCAGCTTATAGCAACCCCTATAGTGTGGAGAATTTTGTTCATTTCCATTTTTACAGTCTAACTCTGTTTACAATTGAACCGTTGTGCCTATCGTCCAGTATCGAACTGGAAACCTAAGGATCGGACAACACTAGAAGCTGTTGAAGGTTCATTTCAAGATGTGAGTGAGTCTGGCAGCTTATAGCAACTCCCATAGTGTAGAGAAATTCTATTTGCTTCCATTCTTACAGTCTAACTGTGTTTACAATCAAACTGTAGTGCCTACCATCCAGTATCGGACTGTAAACCTAAGGATCGGACAACACTAAAAGCTGATGAAGGTTCATTTCAAGATTTGAGTGAGTCTGGCAGCTAGTAGTGATTCCATTGTGTGGAGAAATTCTGTTTGTTTCCATTCTTACAGTCTAACTGTGTTTACAATCTAGTTGCAGTGCCTACCATGCACTATCGAACTGGAAACCTAAGGATCGGACAACGCTAGAAGCTGTTGAAGATTCATTTCAAGATGTGAGTGAGTCTGGCAGCTTATAGTAACCCCCATAGTGTGGAGAATTCTATTCATTTCCATTTTTACAGTCTAACTCTGTTTACAATCGAACTGTAGTTCCTACCGTCCTGTATCAAACTGGAAACCTAAGGATCGGACAACACTAGAAGCTGTAGAAGGTTCATTTGACAATGTGAGTGAGTCTGGCAGCTTATAACAACCCTCATAGTGTGGAGAAATTCTGTTTGTTTCCATTCTTACAGTTTTACAATCAAATTGTAGTGCCTACCATCCAATATCAAACTGGAAACCTAAGGATCGGACAACGCTAAAAGCTCTAGAAGGTTCATTTCAAGATGTGAGTGAGTCTGGTAGCTAGTAAAGATTCCATTGTGTGGAGAAATTCTATTTGTTTCTATTCTTACAGTCTAATTGTGTTTACAATCTATTTGCAGTGCCTACCGTCCACTATCGAACTGGAAACCTAATGATCGGACAACACTAAAGCTGTTGAAGGTTCATTTCAAGATGTGAGTAGTCTGACAGCTTATAGCAACCTTCATAGTGTGGAGAATTCTGTTCATTTTTATTTTTGCACTTTAACTCTGTTTACGATTAAACTGTTGTGCTTACCGTCCACTATCGAACTGGAAACCTAAGGATCGGACAACACTAGAAGCTGTTGAAGGTTCATTTCAAGATGTGAGTGAGTCTGGCAGCTAGTAGCAATACCATTGTGTAGGAAAATGATGTTTGTTTCTATTCTTACAGTCTAACTGTGTTTACAATCTAGTTGCAGTGCCTGCCATGCACTATCGAACTGGAAACCTAAGGATCGGACAGCGCTAGAAGCTGTTGAAGATTTATTTCAAGATGTGAGTGAGTCTGGCAGCTTATAGTAACCCCCTTAGTGTGGAGAATTGTGTTCATTTCCATTTTTACAGTCTAACTCTGTTTACAATCGAACTGTTGTGCCTACCATCCACTATCGAACTGGAAACCTAAGGATCGGACAACACTAGAAGGTGTTGAAAGTACAGATGAAGATGTGAGTAAGTCTGGTAACTATTAGCACCCCCATAGTGTGAGAAAATGACGTATGTTTCCATTCTTAACCTCTATCTCTGTTTACAATTAAATTGTAGTGCCTACCGTCCACTATCGAACTGGAAACCTAAGAATCGGACAACACTAAAAGATGTTGAAGGTTCATTTCACAATGTGAGTAAGTCTGGCAGCTTATAGCAACCCCCATATTGTGGAGAGTTCTGTTCATTTCCATTTTACACTCTAACTCTGTTTACAATTGAACTGTTGTGCTTACTGTCCACTATCCAACTGGAAACCTAAGGATCGGACAACGCTAGAAGCTGTTGAAGGTTCATTTCAAGATGTGAGTGAGTCTGGCAGCTAGTAGCAATACCATTGTGTAGGAAAATGATGTTTGTTTCCATTCTTACAGTCTAACTGTGTTTGCAATTAAGTTGCTGTGCCTACCATGCACTATCGAACTGGAAACCTAAGGATCTGACAATGCTAGAAGCTGTAGAAGGTTCATTTCACAATGTGAGTGAGTCTGGCAGCTTATAACAACCCTCATAGTGTGGAAAAATTCTGTTTGTATCCATTCTTACAGTCTAACAGTGTTTACAATCAAATTATAGTGCCTACCATGCACTATCGAGCTAGAAACCTAAGGATCGGACAACGCTAGAAGCTCTGGAAGGTTCATTTCAAGATGTGAGTGAGTCTGGCAGCTAGTAATGATTCCATTGTGTGGAGAAATTCTATTTGTTTCCATTCTTACAGTCTAACTGTGTTTACAATCTAGTTGCAGTGCCTACCGTCCACTATCGAACTGGAAACCTAAGGATCGGACAACACTAGAAGCTGTTGAAGGTTCATTTCAAGATGTTAGTGAGTCTTGCAGCTTATAGCAACTCCCATAGTGTGAATAATTCTGTTCATTTCCATTCTTACAGTCTAACTGTATTTACAATCAAATTGTAGTGCCTACCATCCACTATCGGACTGGAAACCTAAGGATCGGACAACACTAGAAGGTGTTGAAAGTACAGATGAAGATGTGAGTAAGTCTGGTAACTATTAGCACCCCCATAGTGTGCGAAAATGACGTATGTTTCCATTCTTATCCTCTATCTCTGTTTACAATCAAATTGTAGTGCCTACCATCCACTATCGGACTGGAAACCTATAGATCGGACAACACTAGATGCTGATGAAGGTTCATTTCAAGATGTGAGTGAGTCTGGTAGCTTATAGTAACCCCCATAGTGTGGAGAATTTTGTTCATTTTCATTTTTACAGTCTAACTCTGTTTACAATCGAACTGTAGTTCCAACCGTCCTGTATCAAACTGGAAACTTAAGGATCGGACAACACTAGAAGCTGTTGAGGGTTCATTTCACAATGTGAGTGAGTCTGGCAGCTTATAGCGACCCCTATAGTGTGGAGAATTCTGTTCATTTCCATTTTTACAGTCTAACTGTGTTTACAATCAAATTGTAGTACCTACCATCCACTATCGGACTGGAAACCTAAGGATCGGACAACACTAGATGCTGATGAAGGTTCATTTCAAGATGTGAGTGAGTCTGGCAGCTTATAGCATCCCCCATAATATGAAGAATTCTGTTCATTTCCATTTTTCCACTTTAACTCTGTTTACAATTGAACTGTTGTGCCTACCGTACAGTATCAAACTGGAAACCTAAGGATCGGACAACACTAGAAACTGTAGAAGGTTCATTTGACAATGTGAGTGAGTCTGGCAGCTTATAACAACCCTCATAGTGTGGGAAAATTCTGTTTGTATCCATTCTTACAGTCTAACTGTGTTTACAATCAAATTGTAGTGCCTACGATGCACTATCGAGCTAGAAACCTAAGGATCGGACAACGCTAGAAGCTCTGGAAGGTTTATTTCAAGATGTGAGTGAGTCTGGCAGCTAGTGATGATTCCATTGTGTGGAGAAATTCTATTTGTTTCTATTCTTACAGTCTAACTGTGTTTACAATCTAGTTGCAGTGCCTACCGTCCATTATCGAACTGGAAACCTAAGGATCGGACAACACTAAAGCTGTTGAAGGTTCATTTCAAGATGTGAGTAGTCTGACAGCTTATAGCAACCCCCATAGTGTGGAGAATTCTGTTCATTTTTATTTTTGCACTTTAACTCTGTTTACGATTAAACTGTTGTGCTTACCGTCCACTATCGAACTGGAAACCTAAGGATCGGACAACACTAGAAGCTGTTGAAGGTTCATTTCAAGATGTGAGTGAGTCTGGCAGCTAGTAGCAATACCATTGTGTAGGAAAATGATGTTTGTTTCTATTCTTACAGTCTAACTGTGTTTACAATCTAGTTGCAGTGCCTGCCATGCACTATCGAACTGGAAACCTAAGGATCGGACAGCGCTAGAAGCTGTTGAAGATTTATTTCAAGATGTGAGTGAGTCTGGCAGCTTATAGTAACCCCCTTAGTGTGGAGAATTGTGTTCATTTCCATTTTTACAGTCTAACTCTGTTTACAATCGAACTGTTGTGCCTACCATCCACTATCGAACTGGAAACCTAAGGATCGGACAACACTAGAAGGTGTTGAAAGTACAGATGAAGATGTGAGTAAGTCTGGTAACTATTAGCACCCCCATAGTGTGAGAAAATGACGTATGTTTCCATTCTTAACCTCTATCTCTGTTTACAATTAAATTGTAGTGCCTACCGTCCACTATCGAACTGGAAACCTANGTGAGGGATCTCTCTGCTCCCCCACCACCGGCTGGCAGTGCAGGCATTCAAACCAGTCCTGTTAATTTCAAGCTTCCTCGGCCAACTCTTGGTCACTCTACTCCTGTGAGGGATCTCTCTACTCCAGCAGCGGCTGCTACCCAGTGGAGGAACCGTTCTCTGTTTGGGTTTGACATCCTGGAATCCCCTCTTCTCCTCGGTCTCTCTCCTGTCATGGCTACGTCTTATGTTGAAACACAGACGAAAACTACTCCTCAAAAACTCAATACCTCCTCAGAGTCTAGAAAACTCCAAGGAACCTATCACCTAGCTGTTCGCAGCAAACCAAGACCGCGAAAGGAAAAAATGCGGAAAAAAGCTAAACAAGTAATGTAATACTACAATATAGATTGTAATAAATTTACATATCTTTGTCTTTATGCAGTGTTGTTCAGCTAAAGTGCAAAAATGGATAGAAGAACTAGGCTCAGAATTTGCTCAGGCTGAAAACTTTGAGTTAGCAAAAGAATAGATCGATTTTGAATTTTGATTATGTATGCTACACCTGCTTGGAACTTTGCTGTGTCTTGCATGCATGCATGGGCTGGTCAACTACATCACACACTGTACTGTGCGCGGTGTCAATTATCTATGCGCCAACAAACATCTTGTACTTTCGGTGACCCTTTACGGGAGAAATATTTTTATTGCTGAGAAATACATTAACTACACGTATACACAAAAGAAAACTTGCCTCTGTATCTTAAATCAAGATTCAAAGTCTACCACTAGTTATCAAACCACATGGTACAAATAAAGTCCAGGGTCCATGTCCTTGTCCCTGTACGGACTGCATCCTGGGAATTGAACAGTTGTGATTTCTGATATTCTCAAGACCATAATAGCACCTTCTGTGATCTTCCTCCAGGCTGTGACAAAACAAACTCTTTTTCAAAGCCAGGTAAAACCTTTGATTTCACACCATCAATTTTAATGATGTTTATCTGTTAAATGTGTGTTAAAATGTGAAAATACTTTTCATTGTATGAACTTGGCATTGCATGCAAGCTTGACTATCAGTTAAATGCTACTCAAACTCCGATTTCTTCAAGTTGTCTCCTCATGAGTGTGAGCCAGAGGGGCCTGAGTGAGATCCACCACCTGGAGGCCATTGGCAAGAGGAGACTGGAAGTGAGAAAGATTGCATATACAGTCTGCCAGAGACTGCCTATATATGAAAGCAAGTGAAATACACTCATTAAGTATTGTTCTACTCAATCAGATTGTGAGAAGTGTTCAAAAGCCTCTGCAGAGGTTCAATCTCCACAGATACAGCCACTGTATACAATCCAACTTCATGCATACATGATTCTATTACCATAATAATCTATGATAATAATTAAATTGATAATAATATGATGTCACAAGTCTCAACTCAAGCCATACATCTGAAAATTTTTTTAGGGTTAGCCTGCAAACGCGGGATGTTTGGAAAAGGTCGGGAAGAAAATTCACTCTAACTTCACAACTGATAGTCAAGCTTGCATGCAATGTGTATACACTCCACATGACGACCTTTACCAGCATGTTGACCTCGTGAAAAATTTCTAAGTCCCGAAAGGGTGCGTCAGATAAAAATTAGCGTACGGGTGACCCTTCTCGATCGGCCACCATACCTCTCGGCTTCCGTATCTTCCGTAGTCTACGCCAGACTTCAGTAGCCTCGTCCCCAGGCCCAGGAACGAGGCTACGCCAGACTATGACACCGGACGCGACGGTGTTTGTTTGCGGACAATTTGACAATCCGTTGTCGCAGTGAATAATGTCCCCCCGTGAATTTTGTCCCCCCGGACATAATTCACTAGTGAATATTGTCCCCCTTAGTGAATAATGTCCCCCCCTCCAAAAGTATACTAAAGAGCTCTGGCATAGATAAAACAGTCTCAACACTCTTGCCAGCGTTTTTAGCCAGCAGCCGCTGCAGCGCTGTGCACCATGCACCCTACTAAGAACGTGTGGCAATCTTAGCCCCTCCCGCTTATTGTGCAGCAACTATTAATTTTGTGAGCTAGCTCGCCGGGCTAACATTTTAAACTTTGAAGTTAACGTTAGGAGGGAGGGCAGGTAGTACTGAAGCTTATAGTCTACACACTATTACAATGTCATGTTGCAGGTAATTTGGACCTGGTCCGAGTTTCAGGCCTTCCTATATAGCTGCGTAGCTGACTAATATAAGCTGAGCCTATAGAATGCGGCTAAGCTGCATGCGGTTTGTGTGAAAGAGTTTGGGAGGGGGGACAAAATTCACTAGTGAATTTTGTCCCCCTAGTGAATTTTGTCCCCCCTTGAAAAATACTGTTTTCTCACCATTGCCATTATTTGGCATCATTTGGAAGGGGGGACATTATTCACTGAGGGGGGACAATATTCACTAGTGAATAATGTCCGGGGGGACAAAATTCACTAGTGAATAATGTCCGGGGGCACAAAATTCTCTAGTGAATAATGTCCGGGAGGACAATATGAGGGGGGACATCCCACACTAGGACACCGTGATTCGTACTAGTCTCGCTAGGGATACACAAGTTTCTTTTTTTTTTTTTCTTTTTTTTTTTTACAAATAAACTATGTGAACTAAACAAGAGGTTACTGTACATATTGTCAACAAGAGTGAAAAAGCTTGAATAGCAACAAAAACAGAGTCAGACTCAGATGTGACCTTCAGCAAGCTGGAGGTTGATAGGGCATTCAGAGGCAGGGCAATTTTTGGAAGATCTGGCACCTCTTATAGACCTTTTCCACGCGGGAACAGAAGCGATTTTTTAATGAGATGCATGATGTGTTATGACGAATTGTGACGGTGGACACGCCCCTTGGTGGGCAAATTTGTACAGTAGTGATACTGCCAAACTTGAAAAGAGCACTTCAGTGAGGAAGGATGCTTCAGCCAACTTCTCAGGTAATTGTAGACTAACTCATACTTCACTAGAACTCTCGTTGGCTCACTCAAAATGTTTGTATAGATCTGAAACACCAGTAAGTCCAGTTCATGGTGGCTTTTGCATGCTATTTCTTCCGTAATGTGGTGCTATTTTCTCGGATTTGTTGCTATTCGAAGTTTGTATGGACCCTTCTCCATGTTTTATCTGGCTTGCTGCTTCTATTTCCAGTAGAAGGCTCTTAGCCTCGTAAACCAGTCCCTCCCCGCTATGCTTATTGCTAAGCGCGGGGAGGGCCTGGTCTCCAAAATCACGTGAGTTGCGTCACAAAAAGTGTGCGTGGGCGCCGGCGGAAAGCTGTTCGGTGGTTTATCCGCCCACTCAAAATTAGCTAGCGCTAAAAGCGCTCACGAGTCCAGGCAAAAAAATTTTTGCAGACAGTTTAGAAACGTAGCGCTTGTGTTCTAAGACTTTAAATTTAGCTTGTTTTAGCTTAGTTAGGCTTATTTTAGCTTAGTTAGGCTTATTTTGTGAGCCATCTATGGCCAGGAAAAATTCTGTCACAGACTACTCGCGTATTTGCGTGTACAGCATGCATAGGAAGGCCAGCACTCCAGCAAGAGCAAAAAGCAGGTACAGATACTAATCACAGCCATTTACAAGTAAATTTGTACTGTACTTACGTTCATACACTTGGAACAAGCTTGTCATCGATCTCTCTTGGCTTGTGCTGTGAGTTGCGTGGGCAGGACTACACTTTCTTACTCGACCTGCCCACATATGCAAATCAAGGTTCTACCTAAGTTCTACCCTTGACGTCACTCACGTGATTTTGGAGACCAGGCCCTCCCCGCGCTTAGCAATAAGCATAGCGGGGAGGGACTGGTTTACGAGGCTAGAAGGCTCTTTAGCTTGCACTAAATTTAGCCTCCAGTGTCAGCCAGTACAAAATTCTATTCGCGCTTGCCCACCAATGGGCGTGGCCTGTGTCATAACGTGTCATAAAGTGTCAAAAAACGTCACTTCCACTCGTTTCGCGCTACTTTCCCGTGCGCGTGGAAAAGGTCTATAGACATGATGGAGACTCTCAGTAGTGCAGTTAGTGATACACTTGTCTCGCTAGCCAGCCCCCACATATGTGCATCTTGTGCGAGGTCTGGCCTACTGAAATTTCTAGACTATAGACGTCTATATGTGATTGTCAAAATTTAATTGTCCACAACACTGTCTGGAAACCCCGCCCAATACTCTAGACTGAATTATTCAAGAATATAATAACTTGCAATGGTGACATAAATGGCTGGATACAGAGAGAAATGAAGCATATGCATTTAGAGGACGTACTCGTACACAACTATTCTATTACTAGCTCAAAATTTTCAACTTGAGCAAATTCTGAGTTTAGTTCTTCTATCCATTTCTGCAATTCAGCTGAACACTGCATAAAGACAAAGATATATGAATTTAAATTTTACTACAATGTTCTAACGAAGTTCATGACATTGCATACCGTATAGCTCCAAATTTTCGTTGTTCGAAATGTTTGTGAAAAGCCTGTCTTTGCTGTTTTGAGCTAATTACAATCGTGAAATTATATTGCTTTCGTGGAGAAAATTTTCGTGATATACGGTCAAATCACAAAATTCACGAAAATATTTGTACCACGAAAATTTGGAGCTACCATATACGGTACCTGTTTAGCTTTTTTCCGCATTTTTTTCTTTTGACGTCTTGGTTTGCTGCGAACAGCTAGGTCATAGGTTCTAATTTTCGTCCGTGTTTCAACGTAAGACGTAGCCATGACAGGAGAGAGGAGGAGAGGGGATTCCAGGATGTCAAACCCAAACAGAGAGTTCCTCCGCTGGGCAGCAGCCGCTGGTGGAGTCATCAGAGTAGAGAGATTCCTCACAGGAGTAGAGTGACCAAGAGTTGGCCGAGGAACTGAGCTAGATAACAGGCGGACTGCCAGTTTGAACTTTATATGGGTTCCTTCCTTGCCGCAGTGGCGTGCGGCGCTTCTTACTTACCACCCACATCTCCAGGAAATCGTGATTGATGAAGAGTGCTAGCTGGTTCTGACAATTGTGTACTTCTTCGGTATATACTACTTCAGAAATTGCCAACAACATAGTACAAGTGGGCTTTAAATAGAAAGTAGGCCACGTACGCATGCGCGCAGGCCCGTGACACAGTATGTGAGTGCACTGGCTGCACCAACATTGAAACTGGAGGGCAAAACCTTGACAGTAGCGATGATGAGATGGAAGAAATTGACAATGGCGAGGAGAGTGGAGATTCAGATGAGGAGTTCACAAATGTACAAACTGCAGCAAACATGACAATTATTTCTGCATAATTTGTGTTGCTACTGATAATTTTAATACTTATAATAATCATATGGAGCTATCTTAAAACTTTTGTACACTTTGTTTTTGAACAGATCAAACATCCACAGTTACAAATACTAAAATTTTATTCACTATACTTTCCCTACTAGAGCCTATATCTGGTGTCCTATTTACCTTCAACAAGCTGTGGGCGATCAAATGTGACCTTCATTTGATATAGCACAACACTGCACAACAATACTCAGTTGAAACCACTGTCTTGACCTTCATCCAATCTCCAATATTTACTTATATACAAAGAAACTGTCTAAACTTATGTAGTAAGCATTCATTTTA
>CAXIPT010000189.1:1325-14734 GCA_964030475.1 Tethya wilhelma
GTTGTTTTTACGAAAAAGAAGCGAATTTTCGAGTCTTGTCACAAATTTTCTTGCCTGATACTGGAAAACAGCCATCTTGCCGCGAGCTTGCCAGCAAAACTAAAATTATTTGCGTGGGCGCAACATAGAACTCGTGCCTAGCGCATGCAACACGCCCACGCCCAATTAAATATGACGCGGATCTGACGTACTTCACGTGAGGACATGTACCAGGCCCTCCCGATTTTTAGCGTGAAACACTAAAAAGAGGGAGTGGCCTGGGTACGAGGCTAAAGTAAAGCTATAATTATACTATATAAAATATAAACTTTAAGGCATTTACATAGATATATGCACCTTTGATTTAAATATGGCTTCTACTCTACAAACAATAATTGCCAACTTGCCACAACTGTGGTCTGACTATAAAGCAGTAACATTTCTATATTTTGAGCAACATCAGTAGACCTTTCCTCACAATAAACTCTGGCTAGAAGCACACTTGACATTGGAGACCTTCGAGTAGTTTGACAAGGTCCAGGGTAAGATTTCAGTCTCCTTGTTTGCCCCATCTTATTCAAACTGTTGTTGCTCATTATTGGGCCCAGACCCATCAGTCAAGTGATAGGAGTGTTTACTACTCTTGCAGCCTTTCCCCGCACAATACGAATTCCTTAATTTTTTTTTCCTAAAATTTGATCATATGGTGCCAAAAATTGATCTTCACAACTTTGAAACTCCTATCCAACTTTTCACGGCCCAACTTGTCATCATGCTTCATTTTTCCAATTGCAATCTACAAAACAGTAAAGAAGGGGTAAAAAAAACCTGTACAATGTAGACAAGAGTAAAGGAGGGGGGAAACTGTACAATCTATATGAATAAAGAAGGGGGGGGGCTGTACAATCTAAGAAGAGCAAAGAAGGGGGGGGGGAAACTGTACAATCTAGAAAAGAGTAAAGAACTGTACACACTGCACATGTGTACAACAAATACTAGTGGACTTACTAGTATCTGATTTAGTAGAAGGCTACTGGAGCTCTCTTGAAAGACAAACTGTGGTTTGTCTTTCGCTTCTTTGAGGCTGCAAACTTTATTTTTCCATAACTAACGAAATGGTCAATACAATTCCTGACTAGCTACTAAAAATGTCATAATTTATTATAATAATTTTATTATAGCTACAAAATGGATCTACCTTTGTGAAGGGCTCTTTTTACGACTATGTTGACAGTGACAATAAGATATTTAATTCAACTCTCTCAATAGACAAACGACGAATAAATGACAGCAAACATGACCAGTTTATATAGCAAATCCTTACCTATAATCTAAACCTATACAAAACCTCAAAAGAGAATTATGCAATACAGGAGCTAAAAAATAAACCACAATAAACCAATGCTTTGACACCTGCAAAATGTTTGTCCTGGCTAGCACAAAAAGTAGGAAATAAACTCAAAAACACGATGAAAAACGAACATACATCATATCAATTAATAGGTCACATATCATTGCACAACTCAGCAGATAAACACTATATAAAGAAACCACATCCCATGCACATGAGCATTAGATCACAACTTAACCACATACATCCTAAATTACACATTAAAGAAATACTTTAAGCATACAGCTTAGAACCTAAAGAAACCAAGTACCAATATAAACTATTTACTCAAATAAGTAACCACAAGTAACCACAACATAATTAGCATACCAATGCAATGCACAAAATTACCGATACATACAAAGAGTATTAGTCCTCCGCAACCTTCCTCACGAATGATAAATTCGGTTTTCGTGGTATAGCGGCGTGGAATAGATATTTTGCAAACCATGGAAGACTGTGACAAGCAGCTTCTTCTCCACGCTGCCAACTGTATAATAATGCATATGTGCATAAAAAAATGGAATCGGCCTTCTCTCTGCCTCTGGCACTTACATGCATACTCCCGAGTCTGCTGCCCGGGTGTCTAGGTTACTTTACCTGTACTCTTGGCATTGTCTAGGCTACTTCACTTGTATTAAAGGTCCTCATCCTTCAAGGGTAATAAGGGATATTATAATGCTATAGACTATAGTAAGAACTGAATTAACTGTAGTTATTATGATAATTTGTTATTGTGTGACTTATTTTTGTATCACAGTTTGGTGATTGACTTAATACTAATTATTGTAATTGTCAACACCTGTAAAATCATTGATGGTGGAACGGAAGTGAAGTGCTAGAATGAAATTGAAGTGGAAGTGCAGTGCTGTTAGAATAGAAGTACATTGCTGTTAGAATGGAAGTGAAGTTTTCAATTGGAAGTACTACAGTAGAAGTGGAAGGCCCTTATGGGTCACCGTACAATCTGACAACTATTCCTATCCTTTTATGATTTAGCCATTCCTATGTTTGCATTACATTTCAGTTTTTGTACTTGCAGTTATCAGCAGAATCAAACAATATGACTTAAAGTTACCAAATACTATTTAAAGTACCTTTAAATAGAGTTAACGGTCAAGTGGGGGCCACTCCTCCTTGGGCGGAGTCAGTGCTAGTATCTATAGGCCTGTGCACTGCACATGACATATCATTAGTGCACACTTGCTGCAAAAACGCTAGTTACTTCGGACGCTAGTTACTTCTGCATAGGCTCCAACTTTTTCCAAAAGGCTTCCGGGACCGAACGACAAAGCAGAAGCCACACCCACAATTTTCGACAATCACACCCTAAACACGGCCAAAAATTAGCGCAAATTAAATTTACTGCTGCGTAGCTACTATGCAAGCGCATGGACTGAAGCCACGTTTTAGACCCCTCCAATGCTAAAACAGCTTTTATAAGCAACCACGAACAGTTTGTAGCTTGTACGAGTCAAAGGTCAGCTGTTTTTTTTGTGCATTTGATCAATTTTTGTCAGGTTTTACTGCTGCATGGCCACATCCGGGACATTTTGGAGTGTTTTCAGGGACCCGGGACAAAGTTCACAAATCCGGGACTGTACCGGAGATTCCGGGACAGTTGGAGCCAATGCTTCTGAGTAATTTTGTGCCATTTGTGATTGCCCTACCCTCCCACCCATTTTCCACTGTGCATTATACACCCTCTTACTTCCAGTACTTGCTTTGCTTCACAACTATATCGTGTGTGTGTGTTTGTGTGAGTGTGTGTGCGTGTGTGTGGGTATGTGTGTGTGTGTGTGTATGCGTGTGTGTATGTGTGTGTGTGTGTGCGCATCGTCACCTAAATTCCTTACTTCCTTGATCAGCATAACATTTCTGTCCATGTGTATTCGTTACTCAGGGTCATTAAGGACAGTCTAATCTCAAATTGGAATGAATTTTTGGTGTATTTTGATGCAAGTATTTTCATAATCAAAATGACTGAATACAGTGTATATACATTTGAATTATAGTCTATTCTGGTGTATTTATAGCCATTAATTAACCACAAATACTTAATTAACTAGGAATAAATGAATACTTAATTATATAGCCATACAAAAATGGCTAAATTGGGATTTCCAACATTAGTGCCCATGCTGACAAGTGGCCTTAAGTACTTCAAAATAAACTTTTGGTAGCTGTCTAAGTTTTCATCGGAGGGAATCTGCATTTGTAAAGTATCTAGTGAATTAGCTGCAAAAAAATTTTTTTTTTATGGTTTGGGGCAGTCTACTTATGCAGATAATTCACCTTCTGTGCTGTAAATCCATTATCCCTCCGATAGATCATGTCATAATAGTTAGTACTAAGTGTTCGTACTTTCAATAGCTCGCTGGCATGGCTGCATTAATGTTGGACGGAATCTTCACTAAAATTCTTCACCAAACTTGCAAACGTGCGGCCTTTGCAAACTAAATAGATTACGTCATATTAATATTTGCATTCGCAAACTTGTCCAGAGAAGGCTTTAGCTTCTGCTACAAGCTTTAAATAGCTTTATTCCCAGTACGGTAGTACTGGGTACATAGGAATGGCACGGAGGGCCCATTAGCGTAATACAAATATTCACGCGAATAACTCTGCAAAAACTGGGTGCTTGGCTTTAAAAGGCTTCTTAAGCTACTATTTAGCTCTTTCTCTTTCTAATGAACCCAAAAACATGGCCTAAAACCATTGCTAAAGTATCAAACTAAATATGCCAAACCTCCATCTTCTTCTTATTCTTCTATCTTGCGCCCGTTTTTCTCTGAGTGCTCACTTTCAGAAGCTGATTGTTGAACGAACAAACTTAGTTTCTTTGTCTTCAACCGCTTTTGGCATCGGTTATTCGTCTCTCGAGCCAAGTCGCTAGATACAAGACGAAAAGCGCCTTCTCTGTAAGGCAGCCATTGATTTCTATACTCATGAATAATTCATTAGCTACTTGGAAATCAAGTCGACGACCCTTTCCATACATAGAAGTGTGCATTATTTAGAATTCATGTATTTCGTGACAGATTTTGCTATTCCTACTACTACTGGATACCTCCACCATAGCTATTAGTTGCTTCAGACAATTTGCTAGAGTACATGCAGATATTAATTNTCTTCTCTCAATCTGACCACCATTCCTATCTTGTTTGCTTACTTTTTACGATTTGGCCATTCCTATGTTCTCATTACATTTCTAATGTTTTTTTTTCGCTTGTAAGAGTAAAGATAACGTTTAAAGTCTTCGTAATACAGTTTTTCTAAGCGTAGCGCTAGCTATCTTCAACTTTTGATTGAAAATTATACATGACGTCATCGATAATTCGACGGTTTCCCTAGGTACCACGGGCCTTACATGACGTCATTCATTGAACTACGGAGCGCGCGCTAAAATTTTTTGGACAGTCCTTAATGGCACTGAGTTATTGTATTTTCATTTTCTGTTATAATTTTTCAGTTTGTAAAATTCCGGCTTTGGGCGTGATAGCAGCGGGGACATTGCACTCATTCCTTCATATTATTATTGTTATTATTATTATTATTATTACATTATGTGTTGCATTGGAACGGCCATGCCGCACTCCCCAATTTTGCGCTACTTAATCATGTGCTGTAATGTACTAACCCTGCAATTTTGGGTGCTGATTATGCTGCTGCATTATGATTACCTGGCTGCTGCATATTGTTGGGTAAAGCGGTCCCACATCAATTATTATTTGCATAATGAAAGCACAGTTTTATTTTCTGGCAATTGTGAAGGAGTGGTCCCCGCTGTATTACCAAACCCCGATTTCCCGAGTACATGGGAAAGCAATAAGCCACTTGGAGAGTTAACAAAAGGTTTTGAAACTGGAGTTCTTGTACTAGTAATACACATAGAATTTGTGTGATAAAGAATGAAATATGGTCTGCTAAATCATTATATTTCAGTCAAAACTTCTGTAGTTGGTAACTGAAACAATGTAGTTTCAATATGATCTGAGTTTAAATTCCTACCCTATTCCTGAAAGAGAGAATAATGGTGTGAATAAGTAATTAGCTAACGTGCATGCATTTTTGCCTGGTGGCGCCACTAGGAATGACACAGTGAGTCCAATAGACATATACCAATGTTAATGAGAATTACTTGCAAAAAACTGAGCGCTTGCCACTATATTAGTATTCCTCCCCTCCTCCTCCTCCTCCTCCTCATTATTATTATTACAAATAAAAAAAACATTGAAAATGTAATGAGACACAGGAATGGCTAAATCGTAAAAAGAACACAAACAAGATGGAATGGCTGTTAGAGTGTGTGCAGAATTCTTCCTGTATGGGCTGCATTTAACAATCTCCTTATTGAGTCTCTCATTTTGCTCACAGGAAGAGTTCCTTACCCACTCTAACAGCCATTCCATCTTGTTTGCGTTCTTTTTACGATTTTGCCATTCCTGTGTCTCATTACATTTCCAATGTTGTTTTTTTTTTACTTGTTTGTTCTCATTTTTCCATATTTCTGCAAATTACTGACATTTGAGTTTGTGTGTGTAGCAGCTAGTAGTCTGGCAAGCTAGACTCACTGAGTCAGTGGCGGGCTGCTGAGCTGGTACTTGAAGTCACAAGTTGTGTAGCCTGCTTGATACTGAAGTGAAACACACATCTTACAAGGTATCACAAAAGAGTTCCTGAGTTCCAGGCAACTTCAGTGCATTTAATTCTAAATAATGCACACTTTTGTGTGTGGAAAGGGACGTCAATTCGAAATTTCTAGAAGCTAATGAATTATGCATGAGTGTAGAAATTAATGGCCGCCATATGGAGGAGGCGCTTTTCGCCTTGTATCTAGCTACTCAATGAGAGGCGCTAAAAACCGATGGCAAAAGCGACTGTAGCGGAAGAAACCAAGTTTGTTTGTTCAAGAATCAGCTTCTAAAAGTGAATAGTCTCTGAGAAAAGTTGAGCCAAGATAGAAGAAGAAGAAGAAGGAGATGGAGAAAATTGGATGTTTGGCATGTTTTTGTTTGTTACTTTAGTGATGTTTTTAGGTCATGTTATTGGGCTCATTAGAAAGAGAAAGAGCTAAATAGTAGCTTTAGAAGCCTTTTAGTGCTAAGCGCTCAGTTTTTGCAGTTATTCGTGTGAATATTTGTATTGCGCTAATGGGCCATCCGTGCCATTCCTGTGTACCCAGTACTATCGTACTGGGAATAATGATTATTATTACTATCATCTCAGAGACCGTGAATCAAGTTCACTTTTAGAAGTGCTTTTGGTATTAGTTTTCCATATCTCACTGGGTGACTAGATATAAGGAGAAAAGCACCTCTGTATTGTAGTCATTCATTTCTATGCTCATGCATATTCATAAGCTACTTGAAAATTCAAATTTTCCAGATTGTCAAGTGTGGGCTATTTGGAATTTAAATATTTGGTGCCTGTGTGTATTTACCGGAAAATTTCAGGTTGTGCTGAACTCTCTGTAACCTTGCAACCTTCAATATTTAGGAGGTGAATAGAGTGCTTTCTATGCGGTTGACATTATACTAAGATGAACAAAGCAAGTAGCTCCAGCCTGAGTCATGCCATGGTACTGAGCTTCACTTTACTGATGGCATAGATTATATAAACTAGTAAGAATATGCATGAGGGGCAAGTCTGTTTGCCTACTGCATGGGCATCTGCCAACAGCATTGCAGTTTGCACAACAGTCGTACATGTACTAGGGTTAACCATCTCCACCATAATATTATGCTTAATGCTTAGTGAGCGTGGGGTGCATAGCCTGAAGTATATATCTCAATATTGGTATGGACAGAGTAAGTGCAAGAGTTGATCCTACATAGCCTCTCACTGTTACCAGATGACTCTAGATCTGTAACCCATGTGTTTTCATGATGAATCATGTAGTAGTACATATAAAACCTTCAGAGTGTGTGTGTTTTCTGAATCAGTGGTAGACTAACTAATTTGCATGTGAGCTGGCTGCCAGATATCTTACTATTATAAAACATAATACTTTTTTTCAAAGTTTAATAGTTAGGCTCTGATGCACATCGGTTAGCCTCGCACCCAGGCCACTCCCTCTTTTTAGTGTTTCACGTTAAAAATCGGGAGGGCCTGGGGACTGTCATCTCGTGAAGTATGTCAGAAACTCATCGTAATATTATTTAATTGCCCGTGGGTGTGTTTAATGTACTATGCACGAGTTTGATGTTATGCCCACGCAAATAATCTAGCATGCTCGCGGCAAGATGGCTGCTTTTTAGTATCAGGCAGGAAAAGTTGTGACACTCAAAAATTATCTTCTTTTTCATTAAAGAACGAGTAATTTGTGTAAGTCAAGAAAGAAGTAAGTATACAACTGGAGCCGTCTTGGACTCATGAAAAAGGCTCGAGCCTTTGGTACCAGTGGAAAGAAAGTAAAATTAACCTTAAAAAAACAGATTTTGCTCGCTGTAGGTATGCTGGTAAGTGCTAGTCGGGCGTAGTAGACAAGTGCTTATTACATGTACAGTATATAGGCTTGTCTACTATTGTACAACTGCGTTGGCTCAAAAAACATGTGGCTACGATGTGCTTGGGCAATACAGGTGATGTAATGGCTTCACCCATGCACGCTCACTAATTACTGTTAGACCACTGTTCGACCTCACGTAATGACAGTCCACAGGTCCTCCCTATTTTTAGTGTGAAACACTGAAAAGAGGGAGTGCCCTGGGTACGAGGCTACACATTAGTAATGTTCATAACGCTCCACTGAATGAAGCAAATGTCTATATTATGACTATATTCATATATCCACATGTTGAGCATAAATGAAACTTACAAAATGCTTAGTAGCAGCTAGCAGTAGGTCATTTCACTCTGCTTTCAGTATAGCAAACACTCAATCAACGCTACCACATAGACTATCACGTGCATATTGGCTAAGCTAAAGGTCCAATTAAGTCCTTGATTATCCAGCATATGACAATGACGAAAAAAACAGCAGAGCCGACCTACTCACAAAATGTGGGGCTCACTCAGGCTATGCCAATAAGTACAAGCTTGCAGCTTAGTCGGCAATTTTTTCATGTATAAACCTTATCTCGCTGTATATTGTACATTTTCTATTTATTCGAAGGAATGGGCAGGCGAGACGAAGAGAAATTTTGATCTAACTTGCAGTTTTGAAGTTACGCTTCGTCTTGTGCATCCACTCAAGGGTCTATCAAGCTTCAACTAACAATGGCAGTGCAGAACTCTTCTGTTTCATATCTCTTAACTATTTTCTCTCCGTGTTGCCCTCTGAAAGGAAATTACCTATAGCTAGAAGCACACAAAGCTCAGCTCAAAGCCTTATTGCTGGCGTGATTTGCCGACAAAAATTTTCTCAGAGCACACTGTTTTTGTTACCATCGTATTTTGTGCATGAATCATTAGAAAAACTCAGTGTCTGACCCTGGAGTGAAGAGTGAACAATTAGATAATAGCCCATATGTGGTTCTAAGTTTTGCCAGTTCTTCAAATTTTGAGTTCTAAAATACACTGCCATATCGCGTATCTAAAATAACTGGCCTATACTGATAATCATATTCATGACCGGGCTATAATCATATTTATGACCCAAATTGCCAACTGTACATCGTAACCTTAACATGTCGGCATTTCATAGCTGTGCAGCTAGCTAATAAATAATGCATGATTTAGAAATTAATGGCTATGCTTTTTGCCTTGTATCTAGCCACTCAATGAGAGACACAAAAAACCGATGGCAAAAGCGACTGTCCCGAAAGAAACCAAGTTCTTTCGTTCAAGAATCAGCTTCTAAAAGTGAATAGTCTCTGAGAAAGTTGAGCCAAGATATATAGAAGAAGAATAAGAAGAAGAAAATTGGATATTTGGCATATTTTAGTTTGGTACTTAAGTGATGGTTTTAGGCCATGTTTTAGGACTCATTAGAAAGAGAAAGCGCTAAATAGTAGCTTAAGAAGCCTTTTAGTGCCAAGCACTCAGTTTTTGCAGAGTTATTCGCGTGAATACTTGTATTGCAGTAATGGGCCATCTGTGCCATTCCTTTGTACCCAGTACTACCGTACTGGGAATATCTATTGTACCTGAGAAACACCGGAACATGTATTTAGCCAAAAAGTGTAACTATAGCATTCATTTATTAACTTCTTCACATTATATTTTCAAGCAATACAGATTTACTGCTTACTGACGGCTATGATGCTGGAGGTGATTAGGAAGGACAGTACAAGTTATGTTCATAATTGTGCTCTCTCAACAATATGTAGCTACTGATGGGCTTCACTGGATTCAAGCAACCAGATACCATGTATCAAAACTTTTCATTATGCACATGTCCATGATGGCCCAAATTGTGCAAATGAGAATCTGATAATACAAACACAATAAACTTTAACCAATTACTGATATATCAGCATGCATGTATTCAACGGTTACGATTTTTTGCAAGTTATTGCATATTTCTATTCTGCGTTTAAGCTGTGGGCTCTAGATTCATTATGCTATTAGGTAAGGTAGCACACTAGTAAAGTACCAAGTTTGACCCAGATCTAATTAGTTGGTGTGGCAATATACACTCTAGAAATCAAAGGTCGCGTTTGCGTCAAGATTAAGACCATCGGTTTTAAATTCACATTTTTTTCCTAGTGCTTTACAGGCGAAGCTTGACACTAGCTAGGGATGTGCAGGGAGGCCTACGCAATACCTGCAGATAATCGTTACTACAGTCCTGCTTTGATACTAATTTGGCAAATTTTGACTGGTTCCGTTTTTGCGAGCGTTTGAAGTAAACAAATACAAACTTATAACAGAATTGATACAGCTATGGCTTAGTCCTACCATAGCTAAGTCAAACTAGTGAAAGAAGATAGTAGCTTTGGCTATATAGCAAGAACATAATTATACAAAAGACAAAGGTAATTAAATATTCATAAAGTGTAATTAAGTATGCATAAATTATCAAGGCCCTAAAGAGTTAATGACGTTTAATGGCAGTAGGCTTATCAGGTCTTATATACTGACCATGCACGCACGGCTACTAGGCTATCATCAGAAAGCTGTTCGATATTGTCTAATGTTTTTTTTCATATAGGTACATCAATGTATTCTGCAACAGAACACATACGTACACTTCTGGCTTGATTTTCACCTGTAGACCAAGTAATAAGTATTATGTCCATTACAGTAGATGTAGTATGTCATGTGGCATTCACATACAGATTTAATTGTCCTGCTGCTGGTTTAAACCCTCCTTTCTGGAGTATCTTGAATTCAAGTATCACATTGGAGCTGGAATGCTCTCTCTTAATTGTGTGTGACCTGTTTTGCGATGCAGTAATCCTTTATCTCTTCACTAGCAGCTCTCTTAATTAGGCTTTGAACCATCATGGATAATCCCCAGTGTCGGATCCAGGATAACAGAAAGGGGTTATCTTAGTAGAATGCGTGCAGAGTGCGCAAAAAATTTTGCCCTAGCCACGCCTATTTTACGTATAGCTCCACCCATTTCTAATTGCATGAACTTTGTACTTTACTATGCAAGCGGTGTTTCTAGCTCGTTCGTAGCTATTTAGGGAAGTATCTACACTTTCTGGGCTTATTTGCTGGCAGCCAATGTTTTTCAAGTAAGTATTATACTTGTGAGAGGCCAGCAGAATTTTAGCCTTGTCTGAAAGGGGGTATCCATGGATACATTGGATAACCCCCTAAATCCGCCACTGATCCCATTGGTGGCTTTGCTTGAAATCTCTTTTGATAAAGTCAGTACTAGAGGGATAAGCCTTCTCAGAACTTGGTCATGCTTCTAGAATATAGTTGAAATGGCATCAGATTTACATCTTTTTCCCTTCAGCATGCATATCTGAGAAGCCAGGCTCAAAACAGGTAACCTCAAGATGGTCTCTGGACCTGACCAACTGGCTTTTGTTCTCTGTATTTGTTTCACCCATTAGCAATGTAAAACCAGATCTTTACATTGTTGGGCGAGCCTGAGCGAGCCCCTGTGGAACTATAAAACATTGAGAATGTGTAATGCATGCAGACACAACAACATTGACCAAAGGGGAAATAGGTAGATGCTTGAATATTACAAAACTAGAAAATTTAAACATCCAGATATCCTGGCTAGTGGCGGATTTAGGCTTGGTTCCATGGAATCCCCCTTTCAGCTGAAACCTGGCAATTAACAAACTGCAGATTTAGTACCAAGGAACCCCCCCTTTCAACATATAAATATGAAGAGGGACTGAAAATTTCACTGAAGAGCAACCATTTCCTTCGCAAGTCTAGCCATAGATAACATTCCCCACACCGGGATTTCATTTGCATATAATTGGTACGGGCCATCTGCAAAAGACGGAAGTAGAGGGTGGGGATTAAATACGTCATAACTTTTACAAAATATTAATAAATTATGCAAGGGTGCTTGTGAGCTGCTTGCCCGCTGCTGCTCTCCTGCATTGTCCACTGACATCTGCTGCCGCCTTGTTTGTGATGGCATGGCTGCAACACCCTCAGCAAGTACAGAACAGACATTCAAGGTATTTTACTTAACTCTTAATCTCAATATTAAAACAGTATAATAGCTAGAAAATGAAAACAATAGCCTGAGTTATAATTTCCGGTATGAGGCTATCATCAGTGGGCATCCAGGTTGGCAATGATTGTCCATACGGTAGCATTACTAAAGGCGCTCTCTCATGGAAGCGGAAGTAAACTCAAAATTTCATTACGTAATGAAGCCACAAACAGATCACAAGTACGCGCAAAAATTAACTATGCATACAAGTTAGCGTGGACGATAGCAGCCTCCGGACCAGAATGCCAGACAGCCGATCTCATGGAATCTTCACAGTAACAACAGACGGTAAGCCCTTCATATTTTTCTCCTGACAGTAGCAGAAATGCAAATTGTATGGCTAACTTGGTACATGCAGGTGAGATGTGTTTGCAAGAATACCTGTCAAAGAGTTGGCAAATGTCCATGTAAAATGGCCAAATTGCAGTGTAGTGACTATTGCAAGTGTGGAGTCAGTAGAATTAAGTAAGCCTTGCAAAAAAAAGTGGCTCTCCAACCAGCACAAACAGCAACTTTGCAACAGCAACTTGCTAATGTAGAGGTCAGCTAGCTATTATATAACCTACTAATGTAAACATATTACATCATCATCCATGCCACTGATTTTTGTAGGCATATGTAAGTGGTCTATCTATGTATTGACTTCAAAGCTTGTGCTCGCGCATGCTTTGTGGCCATGGAGGGGTTGGCCTAGCTGAGAGCTTGCTAGAGTCATTCAACCAACCACAACAGGACCCACAAACCAACTGCCAGAGCCTGCCATGGTATGTGTGTAACCATTGTCAAGAAATGGGCACAGAAACAGAGAATGTATGCTGCAAAGTTCGTAGTTGTATTACAAACTATGAGATTTTTTTTTAACTGTGTGTGGATCACACGGTCCTTAGTGTTGCCATCTTTAAACCGAGCTGATATTTGTGCAGATGCAGTTGACTATACTCCATCTAGCTATCGTAAAGCCGCCTATAGGCAATGTTTTGTGGACACATGGCAACTAGGGAGAGGAAATCGCCGTGTAGTACCCTCTTCAGGGGCGTAGCCAGGATTTAGAGTAAGAGGGTGCTAAAATTGTGCGTGCGCAGCATGCCGAAAATTTTGGATTGCCACACCCACTTTTGGGTCACGTGATCGATACCGTAACCTTTGAACTATTGCTGAAAGCTCTTGTGTAGTACTTGCAATAAGGAGATGGTATCCATCTCCAACAGGAAATTACATGGGTTTCAAAGAGTACTAACTTATATATACCATTTATACATAATCTCGTACATTATTCCCAGTACGGTAGTNATGGTATCCATCTCCAACAGGAAATTACATGGGTTTCAAAGAGTACTAACTTATATATACCATTTATACATAATCTCGTACATTATTCCCAGTACGGTAGTACTGGGTACACAGGAATAACACGGATGGCCCATTAGCGCAATACAAATATTCACGCGAATAACTCAG
>CAXIPT010000190.1:0-14497 GCA_964030475.1 Tethya wilhelma
ATACCTGAACTACACTCTCAAGACTCCAAGGTGATCTGGAGTTGCCACAGGGACAAGGTGACGCAAGTCCTGTGAGCAAGTCCTCGAAACAATGGTACTCCGTGACGAACATGGACTCATTGCTATCGTCCGGCTTACCATCAGCTAAGTACACACCTATTTCAAGGGTAATAGATATTTACTACAGTACTGAAAGTGATTTATGTCTCAAAACTCACCACAGTTACGCATAAAGGACCTGGTCTGAACATCTCCATCATGTTCAGAGGTCATGGGTCCATCATCAGTCTCCACACTATCGCAAAGAGCGCTAAAAAGACTCAAATTGTCGAGAGGTGGACTGCCTGATGGTGTCAGAAGCTTTCTAATGCTCCCTAGCCTCGTCACAAAAGCTTCTTTCTCTTCTTGAGTGGAAAAATGGACGTCAAAAGTGTAACGCACACGCTTTCTCGTTCCACTCGCCATTTTCGTCGCTCTGTAAGCTATGACGTAATGTAGCTTCCTAAATAGCTACAGCGCTAATATCTAAGCAAAATAGATGCGAAAACAAAGTGTATACACGCTAAGAAGAATGTATGCGAAGCGCTGCTGATTTGTCAATGTTTAAAATTTCACGTCCGCCATTTTTCTGGCCGGGCCCCGCCCCTTTTATACCCCCGCCTCTCGTTTAACATAGACGATGTCTTTGTATAGTAACTGTTATTGTAAGCTGCTTGTAAGTTTACTTACCAGCTGACTGAACATTATTTATAATTTTGCACATGCGTGAAACGACAAGCGCGCGTCGTATTATATACTAAAATGTACAGTCAAAGTTGGCTCAACGCTTTTTGTTTCTCTGGAAATCGTGTTCAAGTAAGTCAGTTAGGGAGGAAGTAAGAGTGAACAAAAATGCATTTGTGTGGCTTCGCGCTAAGCGCTTTCTTCAATAGAGTGTTGAGTGTGAATGTTTCTTAGAGTGTTCTGGGGAGTTTCATTTGGTTTTATAAGTGCATACGTTAGGAAAAGTCTCTGAGAAAGCTTCTTAGCAAGGTTTAAAGCCTTAGCCATCCTTTACTAAACATTTGTAAGCCTAGACATTTTGTATTGTGTCAATGGGGGTGGTGGCCCATTCCTACTATACGTACTACCGTACGTATAATTATGACACGGATTATTGGCAAGGTTCGGGTGCGGCGCGCGTCACCCCGGTTTGTGCGGCCTACTTTCTAAATAAAGCCCACTTGTGCTGTGTTGGCGGCAATTTTGAAAAGCTCTAGCTGGATATCATAGTTGATATTATCGAGACTTGAAGCACTCCTCATCACAATGGCCCCTAAAAGAAAGAAAGTAAGTTACTAGTACTTCAGTTATCACCGATCAGAGTGACCTCTAGAAACCCACAGGTGCGAATGGTTTATAGGAAGCACAGGCCAAGGAGCCCATCACGAACCAATGCTGTTAACACCAAGCTTCCTAGGCCAACCCTTGGTCACTCTACTCCTGTGAGGGATCTCTCTGCTCCCCCACCACCGGCTGGCAGTGCAGGCATTCAAACCAGTCCTGTTAATTTCAAGCTTCCTCGGCCAACTCTTGGTCACTCTACTCCTGTGAGGGATCTCTCTACTCCACCAGCGGCTGCTACCCAGTGGAGGAACCGTTCTCTGTTTGGGTTTGACATCCTGGAATCCCCTCTTCTTCTCGGTCTCTCTCCTGTCATGGCTACGTCTTATGTTGAAACACGGACGAAAACTACTCCTCAAAAACTCAATACCTCCTCAGAGTCTAGAAAACTCCAAGGAACCTATGACCTAGCTGTTCGCAGCAAACCAAGACCGCGAAAGGAAAAAATGCGGAAAAAAGCTAAACAAGTAATGTAATCATTAATGTTACAATATAGATTGTAGTAAATTTATATATCTTTGTCTTTATGCAGTGTTGTTCAGCCGAAGTGCAAAAATGGATAGAAGAACTAGGCTCAGAATTTGCTCAGACTGAAAATTTTGAGTTAGCAAAAGAATAGATCGATTTTGAATTTTGATTATGTATGCTACACCTGCTTGGAACTTTGCTGTGTCTTGCATGCATGCATGTACTGGTCAACTACATCACACACTGTCAGTGCGCGGTGTCAATTATCTATGTGCCAACAAACATCTTGTACTTTCGCAAAAAAAAGGTGACCCTTTATGGGAGAAATATTTTTATTGCTGAGAAATACATTACTAAAGCTACACGTATACACAAAAGAAAACTTGCCTCTGTATCTTAAATCAAGATTCAAAGTCTACCAATAGTTATCAAACCACATGGTACAAATAAAGTCCAGGGTCCATGTCCTTGTCCCTGTACGGACTGCATCCTGGGAATTGAACAGTTGTGATTTCTGATATTCTCAAGACCATAATAGCACCTTCTGTGATCTTCCTCCAGAATGTGACACGGAACAAACTCTTTTTCAAAGCTAGGTAAAACGGCCTCCCCTTTTGCTCCTTTGATTTCACACTGTCAATTTTAATGACGTTTATCTGTTAAATGTGTTTTAAGATGTGAAAATACTTTTCAATCTTGCATTGTATGAATGAATGTAGCTAGTTCTGTGGGACTATAACAAGTATTGATAACTTGTCCACTCATCTTTACCTAATTTTTTTAATGACTTTTGCCAGAAATTCCCGGCGAGACTGGTAGGAACTGGAGCGAGTGATGTCTTTCAGCAACCACTGGTAGAACTGGGTACCTGAAGGGGAGGGAGAAAGAGTCAGTTGATCCTAAATAATGTGCACCACTAGTCGGCTGGAAATGAGCACCAGTCAATGCATATACAGCAGGGATGCCATGGGATTATGGCAGTACATATATCTACATCAATAAGCAGGAAAGAGTTTCTAAGTGATGTAAAATCAGTCAAATAATGGTTTACTAGAGGATAATTATTTGACAGAGAAACATGCACCTCATCACTAGCACTCCGTCACCATTGTAGCAGACATGGACCACACAGCCATAAGTGTGGGGGAACATGAACAGACCAGTGATCCTGTCTGGAAGATGTGTACAATTACAGTATATGTAGAGAGAAAGACAAACTATGAAGCAGTTGGAATTCAAACCGATGCAGGGTTTTACTGAATCTAACTAGCAAAGAGCAGTAAATGATAAAAGTGTGTGAATTGTATACAATGTGCCACTGTACATTGGTGATCATATTGAATACTCATAAACTCTGCTTTGGCTGTAACAAATCCGAAATTGAGCTATAATTTTTGCCCTTACTATGGAAAGGTGGAGCTCTCTTCCCTTTACTACCTGAGTGAATTTCTTGCCAATGAGTGTATGTAGCAAAGGAACAGTCATGCAACTACTATAGCAGGAGTTATTGCAAAGACTGAGCATAAAACAACTATACTAAACTATGTACACAGAAATAAGTGAGAGATGATATACGTACATGACATGTACTACACCAACAATAGCAAAACAAAGAACACATGAAGAAATCATGAATTTATAAAATACAACTTTAGCCAATGCTTGCAAGAATGTTGTGAGTTCTCATTTCCTTTAATGTCAGATATAATTATGTACTGTCACATGTTTTCACATTTCAACATGACTGATTGAGAGCATATTATAATAGCATCAATATCACGGTACAGTCAAAGAACTCCAGGCTGTTGGTGGTCTCTCACTGTTGAAATTGCTCTCATGTCACTATAATAATTTTACTATTATAGTTATAGTACAGAGTAACTACATTCAGCTAAGCAGTGACACCCTCCCTTTATCAGTGGAGCCAACTGATGAGTCCCGCCGCTTTAAAAATGAGGGACGAAAGGTTTGCTATTGGTATCAATAGCATTCCTATATTGGTTTCAAACAATTATTTGAACAGATTATCGCAATTTTAGTTGTTTACACTTTGAAAGCATAATTAGAATTTAATTATTAGCTATAGCACCTTCAGCTTTTCACTGATGTGATGAAACTGAGCAACAATTGATCAAGCTAACTGTGCTTAAAGCCTTCTTGCACTAATTAATACACTACCATCTGTACATGTGCATCTAAAGCTTTTTTTCTAGCCAGGCAAACAACTTGACTTTCAGTACTGATGCTATAGTTTTATATCCAAGTACCCCTGCACTTACATAGCAAGTTCAAGCTTATTTTGTGAAGGTTTAACGTCGGGAGAAAATGTTGCTCGAAACCCTTTTATCATAATCATGCTATATATATATAGCATGATTATGATAAAAGGGTTTCGAGGTTTATTGCCAGGCTAATTATGAATATTTGAATGCCTGCATGCTATATAGCATGCAGGCATTCAAATATTCATAATTAGCCTGGCAATAAATTTTGGTGAAATTCAATCCCCAATTTTGCCAAAATAAAATCCTCACAAAAGTTTCCGTCTATATAGTATACAACAGTGATCAAGACCTCAATCATGAAGGATCAAGTTGTGAGTGAGGTTATTTCATTTAGGACAGATCTGTATAAACTGTATACGTAATAGTTGCTGATATTCCCGGCATCTTGAAGGTATCAGCATAGTTTGCATACTGAATAACTTTTTGGCCCGGCGTTTAGTGTCACAGATATCAGTGGAACCGTGGCAAAAATTACTGATGTGTTTCAGGTGTGGGAATATATCCTCGACCACCATGGGCATATTAATTATTATGCACTGTAAAACAATGAAACATTCAACTTCCAGTAACAGCTAGCAAGCTGTTTTAAGGATAGTTCTGTGTGGGTATATTACGCACAGTATTTTATAATGCTAACCACTTACCAGCATTGTGTATTTTAATTGACGCCCACCTTACAAGTAAGGTCAAAAGTTATACAATGCAGTATTGTGACAACACTGAGCACCGACTCACTGAGTGAGCCAGGAGACAATGCACAATATTGTACATGCTTAAAACCACAAACTAAACTATAATTTAAAACTATCGCTATATAGATCGAGACCTCTAAGAGCTCTCCTATACATTGTCACACAGTTCTAAGTTACTTCTCCTTGAGGAAGGCATCAAGTTTTGTGGCTAGATCCTGTTGGTCTAGTTTGTCTTCCAACGTACGGACCAGCCATTCACCAACATCTTCTGGGGAGTAAATCCCAACCTCTTTCAGTGTTTTAAATGTCAGGCCAGAGTCTTCTGATAACTTTGAACTGAAGCAGTAGAACTTTACAGTGCGAGAGGGATGGTGTCCAAGCTTTTCAACTGCATTCTGTATGAAAGTAACAGTGACAAACTGTGGCTAACTAATAAACCTTAGGTGGTACACAAAGAAGTCTCTTGCACATAAACTTTGACGATTGATTGAGCCGGCCTTGTTGTTCATTACAGAATATATTTTCGACCCAATCTGCTGAGTGTCACTCATGATCAGTTGATCATGATGCATTGGATACAATAGGCCTTGTTCCATCCCAGGCTCCCTATCCATGAGTCCACACTCACCAGAAATTCAATCATTTCCGCGGAGAGAGAGCCTGGGAACAGCACTGACTAATTAACATAATTAGACTTGAACTTACAGCTAGTTCTCCTTGCAATCGAAGGGTGATCGTAGCTTGGGTTGTGGATTCTGGCTTCTCCTTAAGTTCCTTATAGAGGTAGTCAGCATGAGTTAGACAAACAAGAACTTGTATATCAATGTCCTCCTCTGCAAGTTTTTTAAGCCAAACACTGGCAGCTTCTGAATTGACTCTCCTATAATAATAATAAAAACACAGTGGAATCTGACACAGGAATGAAAATGAAGATAAATTACATACATACCTGTAGTCAAGGACAAAGATTACCACCTGAGCCAGACCGACAAGTAAAGCAGCCAGGTCTGGTATGCTGTCCTTATCGTCAACTCCCGGGAAGTCAATGATATCGAGGTTGTCTACTTTGCCATCCATGTTGTAGAGGAAGGGGACCACAGTTCTCTTTGACTCCGTGGTGCCAACTTGTGTCTATATTGTAATGCATTAACAATAATAATAATTCTGTAAAACATAAATTAGCAGCTACTTTTAAACACCTTCAATTTGAAGAGTGTATTGACTAGGAGAGACTTTCCAGAATTGGATAGACCAATGACTCCTATACCAGTATACTTGGCAAGTGTTTCACGCAGGTCATAGATATTGAGTGCCCACTTTAGCCAGCGTGCAATAAGAGGACGGTGTGACTTCTGTACAAGAGACAACGCATTATCCTTAAAGAGTTTATCCCAGTCATCAACAAGTTTTTTCACGGAACAGGATTTGTCAAGCTGAGGCTTCAGCTCTTCAGAAAGCTTGTGAAGCTGGTGTTCAAGTGAATAGCTAATGTACTGTGTACTGGAAGTAACAGTGCGGGAGGTTTTGATACCAGTGACTAAGAAAGCGAGCTTTTCAGCATATTTTTGATCACGCCGAAGTTTCTTCTTAGACTTCTTCTTGTGTTTCTCTTTAGGAGTAGGTGAAGTTGTTGTCTGAAGAATGCCTTCAATATAATCTTCAATCTCAATAAGGAGTGAGCTACCTTCGGATGACAGGACAGTCTGCATGATTTCTTCATACCCCATACTAACGAATGCCCATGCTCCCATAGCAACAGGAGCTTGAGTAGCAGAGAGTACTTTTGCTGTGTCAATATTGGTCTTGAGCATGGGTATTCGAATCTGTTGTTCCATGAAAGCAGCAAGAAGAGAGGCACAGGTCTTCAGACTACTATCTCGGATATCACGAACCACTTGAAGCATGCTTGTATTGACGGCAAGTGTAGTATTTTCAATCATTGTATCTGGCTCTGAGGATCTCTCCACTAGATCCATTAAACGATCTCTGGCACGTTTTAAGGCTTGAATTGGTGACTCAAGCTTACTTTTAGTGACTGCAGATCGTGAGGTACTGAAAGGACAAAAGTGTTCAATTGTACGTGTTGATATGATTGGTAGGCTACTACCACTGGATGCTAGAAAATAAGCTTTTTCCCCAAGTTTCCTTGCTAGAGTCTCCAGAAAGATAACTAGCTCAGAGTCTAATGGAGTGGATGGCATAGCTGCTACTGCAACTGGGACAGGAAGAATAGGAATTGCTTCTTGCTGTGAGGGAGAAAGAGATCTTCGAAGAGATAGAGATGGATGTGGCTGCATACCAGGAAGACCACCACCAGGATACATTAAATTTTGCTCCCTGCTTTGAGATGGTCTGGTCAATGAAGCAGATTGACTGGCTGTAGCTGATTCTCTCCCTTTTCTAGCTCCGCTGGAGCTGCTGGCTGTGCCTCCTCCAACGTTTTGTCTGACCGGTGTTCTTGACCTGCCGTGTCTGCCCCTAGTACCTCCACTAAGATTTGGTCTTGTCGCCTGTTGTACATACTGCTGAGCCATACCTAATGATACATCCAGGACATTTGACATATCAACGGTCATTCCCATGTGTTGCTGTGTGACTTTGTCGGCATATTCTGCATCTGTCATTCCTGATTTAACTCGTTCTGCAGCTTTGCGTGCTCCAAATACCATCATATGAGAAATTGGCAGAGTCAGTTCAGTATCTTTCAGGGCTTTACCACACGTGAGTGCTGTTTCCTTGTCTCCATATGCAATGGCATAGAACACACTCTCTAAAGGAACAATCTTTGCAACTTCTTCAAGAAATTCTTTCACCTTTTCAAAGCGCCTGGAAGTGATAGGCTGATCAGGAGATGAAGTAGGGTTACTGGACCGTTCAAGCATTGCTACATAATAGGCCAATTGAATAACCTCTGTGGGGGTATGTTTCGCAAGCTGGATCTGTCTGAGGGAAAAGTAGCATGGCTCCTATAGTGTACATGCATATAAAGGGAGACATGTGTGAGTCAATACTGACACGCTGAATGTAATTATCATTACCTTTTTAGCTTGAACATTTTTGCGATATGGCTCTGCAAAATGACTGTAAAGGACAACTTTTACTCCTCTGTCAACAACAATATTCTCTGTTTTCTTGGAAGGAGAAAATTTAAATTGCATTGAGCGACGCATAATGTTCCCAGGGGAGTCAATCACGATTGAATTTTTCTTCTCTCCAAGAACAATTTTATGACAGAACCACAGGTTGTTGCCTTCAAGAACGATGACATGCTCATCTCGATAGAGGTGGAACTCCACAGAGAGTGCTACAGGATTCAACATTGACACTTCTTCAATTTTTGTATTGGACTGTGGAGAAAGTCCAATGGAGGACTTCTGAAGGTAGCTTTTGAGAATCTTTCCTTGGTATTCCTTCATGGTATGCTGGAGAAACAAACAATTTTAATATCATGAGTTTTTTTGATTCTTACTAGCATGTCACACAATGTCATGCATGCATGTATGTAAACTGTGACCATAGATAATATACATGATTAATGAAATGTTATATGCACTATGCTGTGACATACTCTTTTGAAAAGGTAAAGATCCACGGCTTTAAGAAATGCTTCATCAATCTGTAGCATCTCTTTGGCAACTGTCTCCTTATCAACTTCTCCCTTCCATTGTACTCCTGCGCTGCTGTCTTTACACATCAGATACAGCCGCCCAAATAGTGGATCATCAGGATTTTCAAGAGTTGTAATCCGTGAAATGAGCTCCTGAAGAATTCTTTTAAGTTGCTTTAAACTTGGAGATGCTACAGACTCAGTCACATTATCCACTGTGGCTGACTGTAGGGCTCCCGAATAACTTGCAGGCTGTACAATTTTATGCATGATATTATTATTAAGGATTTCAACAATCATCAAGTACAAGAGTATACCTTTGGTTGAAGCTTTTGAAGAGTAACCAGATCAGACAAGAATGGAGTACTAAATTGTCCATTGAAGTCCTAAATTATACCAAATAATACAACAATCAAACATGAATAATGTATGCACAATAACATACCGTCATCAGCTTGTCACTTTCATCAGATGATGGAGAGGTAAGTTTAGTTGCAGTTTGTACAATCCTGCACCCAATTTCATAGCAATGAAACAGCCTTGGTACAATGTCCTCTTTTTCTAGAACACGGTGAATAGTGTCACTCAGTAGAGGGGAAGTTTGTATGGTTTCCTCTACATAGGGAATACACATAAGAGGCTGCCCAAATGTAATACAGGAAACATTCTTCCTTAAAAGAGCAATATTCAGGGAGCTGGTTGGTTCCCTCCAAAGATTTGCAGTCACACAGCATGCAAGCATCCCTCCAAATGAAAAGCCTACAATAATGAATTCACATAGTATAATTTATTGTGTCATTTTGTCACATTAGGCACACCCCACAGATGCTTGAGAATACTTACCTGTAAAGACAATCTTCTGCTGTTTTAGTATCTGCTCCAAAAAGAAACGTAGTGGAATTTTTTGAGTCTGTTCTTCAAGACCTTCAATCAAATCAAACAAAAATGAAATTTGCTTGGAAGTGCATCATCTAATTAACTTTTATGTACCTTCTTCAAATGAAGAATGTTTCTGTTTCCACTGTTCAATAGTTGATTTACTTCGAAAGGCCACATATATGGTGTTTCCATTCTTGGCTATCAGGTACTGATCCATAGTTTCTGTCTGTGAACAGAGAGAAGCTTCTTGTAGCTTGTGACCATTTTGACGTAGGAATCCATGAACCTCACTTGTTTTGGAGCAGCTGTTCACAGCATAAGAACAGAGGCTGGCATGGTAGAGGGTTTCTGGTTGGAGGGAGATAATTGGAGTATCTTCAACAGGATTTTTCCGTCTAGCGAGCTCCATTCCTTTAGACGTAGCTGGTTTTTGGTTGCTGATATTGATAATCTGCTGCAGAGCCCACTGGTATATATCTGAAGATATCAGCAGCTCCTTTTCACACAGAGAGCGTACTTGATCCTTAAGTGTTTTATCTGTAGTTCCAGCTTCAATAGATTTTTCTATGTAGTCACTGATTGCTTTCTCAACCCATTCCTTGTGGCTAGGTGGAGGTTCTGCTCTCATGCTTGCCTTCTTGTACACTCCAAGTTCCTCTTTCAGTTCATTGAACTCTGTACATCCTGCATCTGATAAAAAAAATTAACGTTTCACCATACTTGGCCTGTCACAGAATAACATACCCCCCGGTCACCTCCTCTAGAGTAAATATTAGACATCCACCAATATACTACTACAAGTATGCTGCCTACATGTTTAAACAGTGCTGGATTGGATAGCAGCCAAACTTAGCTAGCCAGCTCTTACTTCAAAGTAGAAATATAATTATAGCTATTGTCCTGGGATGACATAATGGGGAGTAAGTTGTCTGGGGGTTAAATGAACTGTGTGCACTGTTTTGTTACTAAAAAGATGTTNTGACTGTGTACCAGTAGCAGAACAACGTCGCCTTACTGAAATAGCAGATGTATTGGCTAGGTGTTCTGAAGAACAACAATATTGCATATCAGACATCTTGAATATGTATACTTTCTTCACTAAAAGTTTGACAAATCTCAATCTAAAGATGTGCAACATTTTGTGCAGTAGCAGCAGTGAACATCACACTGTACAATGTAATGTTGATCCATCTGAATATCAAATGTATATAGCAGTTGGCAATATAATTGACTCAAACTGTACTCTTCCTCACCATGATTTGGAAGTGCTGTCAACTGGAATAGCTAGAGCTGAGTACATTTTTTACAGACCAGCGAATAAGTGATGTAGCTAAGAGTCTTATTGTAGCATATTGGACAAACTCACAAGAAGAAAGAGAGTCACACATAAAGAAGGCTCTGTTGTGCAGTGAACTACCTATCACCGTACCATTGATCAACACACGCTTTGTAAATGATAACATGATGCAAAATGAAATTGAAGATATGGATGATTCTTACAATACATCTGATGAGGATATTATAACTGAGGCACCAGAACCAAGTTCATCATCAACAGACACAGAAACAGATGAATGTTATGATTAAGAAGTGTTCACTGTTAGTCTATTATTGTTATTATGCTTGAGAATCTGATTGTACACAGTCCTCCATACTCACAGCAACATTAGTATTACTAGAAACAGTTTCTTCTCTTCCAATATCAGTGCTGAAGTTAGAAACCATAAGAAACTTGATGCTCTCTACATTATCAAATACTTTTCGAAGCTCTGAGCTGGAATATAACTTTGGTTGCTTGAATTCTATTCCTTGAGGGAGTCCAGTGACAATACACCCCAATTCATTAAGATCACCATATGGTATCCGACCTTTTCCAGTGGCATTACCTGCATACAGTACGTAACAAATCCCTATAATTATTATTCTACAAACCCTACAGTAATAGTCAATAAAGATTAGGGATCAAAAAAAAAAAACAAAAACAACTTACGGTATTTTTGTCTTAGCTCATATCGAACTGAACTTAGCATTTCATCATATGTGTTACTTTTCTTCCTTTTCTTTAAATAGCTTTGACCTATAGAAAAACAGGTTGACTTAAACTCAATTCAACAGCATCACTTTTTTAAAAACACTACGTACCACACATGTATTTGAAGAAAGTGTTGTCCACAGCATGGCCATTGGTTTCCTCAGCATCTATGAAACCTTATGAAGTATCACTCCCGCAGAGAACATGGCAATCAGAGTTTGACACATTTAGTAGTATGCCATAGCCTTCAACACCAAGAATGGCAAGAGATTTGAGCTATATAGTTACATGTAACCAGGAACAAATCATAAAATAAACCAGAAAACTCAAGTACACAATTGCAACTCTAAATTAATGAAAATTATGACTCACATTTTCTCTAGCTGGTGCAACCAGTTCTCTTATTGTCTTCTTTTTCTGGTCTGGTGTGGATATCCACGCGAATCCCTTCGCCTTCTCCTTCCACTGTCCTTTTTCTTCGGTAGAAAGTGAGGACCACATTTGACTTAAAATTGGCATTTTAGAACATCCTTCTGTATAATGTATATTAATAATTAAGATTTGATGGCTGACTAAACTCTTTCCTATCCACACACTTCACAATGTCACACACACACACACACACACACACACACACACACACACACACTTCATCTTAGTGTTTGATTTGCTCCCATAGATTCTGTCTGAAAACAATCCAATACGACACACCATGATGGAGTATATTATAAACCTCTTAAACTGTATGTATCAACAGCATGTACATGCATGTTGCAGTTTATCGTTATTTTAGGGGTGTGATTTAGTATCTATTAGACAAACAAAAATTATCAGGAATCATAAGTTTACAAGGAGGTGAACCATTTTAAAGTGGTAACTAATATCACAATGTTCTATAATCATGTATAGTTCTAGATGTAAAAGAAAGACTCTCAGTTGCCACATCACATTACCTTACGTTACCTGCAGTTACCTTACATTACACACACACCTTACGTTACATTACCTACAGTTAGAGAGCTTGATGACTCGTGACAGAAAACTTGAAACGATGTTCTTTTTTTGCCTTTCGAAATCTTGATCATCTAAATAGGGGCAATTAAAATAATACGTGAAACACAAAAAATCATTACTGTAAACATCAATTAACTGACTGAAGAAGATGTATCATTGATAGTTTCTTGGCTTGATAGGTTGTTACACTTTTTCTGCGGAAACACTCCATGCTGATGATACTCTGTAACCATTTCAATTTTTTTACTTTTCCATAGCATTGGATCAACGCAGAAATGAAACGGTTCTACTGACATTCATTATCACAGACTGATCAGAATTGCATGGTATGCATACCACCATTATGTACTGATGGTTTGATGGTCGGTTAATGTGAATAGAGGTCTAGAATCCGTGATACAAGTCACAGACACTAGCAGGTCAGCTGATAACAGTTAAAGGCTGTATAACTTTAATCAACAAATCAACTCAAATAATGTATCACAATCAAGTTGTTCAAAATTGTTATAATTATGGTGTGACCATACCCTTTTTGTAGTACGTAGTGGTGATCTTGGAAAACAATTTAATACATAGTAACATTAGAAAGTCAATTCATGGTGACAACAAAGATGAACTAGAGTCAAATTGTGCAATGCTCAGATGTCTTGCTAGACCCAGTTACCATTTGAAGTTAGCCCCATTCCAGCCCTCACCCTCACTCTAGTTGGTAATAAGTTCTAATAACCTATAGCTTTGAGCCATCAGTCCTACCGTGATGGCCATTGCTATAATTAGCTATAGAGCAGGTGCAATCAACGTCATCAAAACCGGAAGTATTTTGAAATGATACTGGAAATAGTTATTTTTGCCATACGGAAGTAAATGACAGCTGCTCATTTCTCCATATTGCTCTGTACATATTTGCCATATGAAAGTGTGTCATTTTACATAATTGCACCTGCTCTATAGACCTTTTCCACGCGCACGGAAAAATGGCGCGAAACTGGTGGAAGTGACGATTTATGACACTTAATGACACTGGCCACGCCCTTTGGTGGGCAAGCGAATGGAGTTTTGTACTGGCTGACACTGGAGGCCAAGTTTAGCACAAGCTAAAGAGCCTTTTACTGAAAATAGAAGCAGCAAGCAAGATAAGACACAAAGAAGGATCCATACTAACTTAGAAAAGTTACAAATCAGAGAAAACAGCACCATTTTACAAAAGAAATAGCATGCAAAGCCTCCATGAACAGGACTTACTCTTTTGTGTTTTCAGATATATACTACATTTTATGTGACCCAATGAGTGTTCTAGTAAACTAAGAGTTAGTTTGAAATTACCTTAGAAGTTTGTTGATGTATCACTCTGCACTAAAGTGCGTTTCAAGCTTGCCCGTATCACTACAGTACTAATTTGCCCACCAAGGGGCGTGTCCCTTGTCAGAAGTGGTCATAAAATGTCACACATCTCATTAATCTCATTAAATATCGCTGTTTTTCCTGCGCGTGGAAAAGGTCTATATATAGGGCGAGATTTGCCAGCACCTGGCTAGAACAACATGGAAAAGACAGTCTGAGATAGCAACACTGACTCCGGCCTGGCTAAACGCTTCAGTGTTCTAGGAGCTACTGACTACTGACTTGGTCCGGTGCCCAGAACCATTCCTATTGAGAATGGGGTCTGGGCACCAGATCCAATAGTCTATTAAAGATTTAATCCATGGCAGTAAAATTAATGTGCATGGTTTATATTGCCATTAAAACTTGAATTCTTAAAACTTATAGTGTTGATGACAGAGATTCATGATGGTTCAGTTCTTATAAACATTGAAAGAGTTGGAAATAGGCTTACTTTTACTTGCTCCACAGTACAACGTGCCTTTTCTGAGCATTCTTCCATCTTAACAGAGTGCTCCATTGAGCACGAGCTCATACCATTATCCCAGTAATCTTGTAGTACTTTTTTCTGCTCTGAGTTAAATCTAAATGGTTTGGCGTGGCTGCAGGGAGGCTGTTCGCCCTGGTGCTCTTGGCTATCCATCATGGTGTATACCTTTTCCAATATTATTATGACACGGTGTCGCAGTGAATAATGTCCCCCCGTGAATTCTGTCCCCCCGGACATAATTCACTAGTGAATAATGTCCCCCCGGAC
>CAXIPT010000191.1:0-14481 GCA_964030475.1 Tethya wilhelma
TTGCTATCTCCCATGGCCTCAGATATGTCGAATGTGGCAAAATTTAGTAAGCTATAGCTATGGTTATAGTCAAATTGATAATCTCACAATGGACACAATGGTTGTATTATGTGTGTACGCATGTCTTATAATAATTATGGTACAAGTCGTTTTGTGTGTGCATCTACCACGGTCTGTCTGTTACTAAAATATCTGAATAATGGCAGCTCTACACTTAAAGTGGAAGGTACTTATGTTCAGGAATTGATATTATCTTGAAATTTGATGTGTAGAATCTTGTCAAATGCTGTAGTTACTGAGATCTGAGGCTTTTGTGCTTTTCTTAGCACTTAGCTTTGAAACCGCACCCATCAATCACGCCCTGTATAGTGTGCATTATCTAGAAATACAGTATAGCTGATTGACTCAGAGTCTGCATCATGAGTCGTGGACTTGGCTTGGTTTGGCTTATAGATAATGGTTGGCTTAGCTGCTATATGTAATTAATCAATGATTGTAAGTTGAGATAATACTTTGAGTAAAAGCTATATGCATTATAGTAGTTTAGTTGTGACAGTGTGGTGTTGTTATTGTTTTATATCACTGAATGCCTGACTGGCATCATAGTAAACTCAGCCGAGGCTAAGATTGTAGATCAATAAAGGCTGTGACTATAAGCATGGATCAGTAACCTACAATCAAGGATGTATTGAACCTAGTTAGATTATAATACTTGAATTTCTGCTTAGAAATCTGGCATTGACATTTGGAGTTTTTAGATAAACCGTGTCCGTGCGGGCTGCCACCTCTGTAGCTTACTTTTTTTTTTTTTTTTTTTTTTTTTTTTTTTTTTTAAGTGCCCCTTCGGGTTTACCACAATTGTGGCTAACGAGGGCCTGCAAATAGCCTAGGGCTAATGAACGCAGGTCCCCCGGGACCGACGGTTTTACATCCCCTCCGAAGGATGCGGTGAAATTCACCTCCTCATTTTTTGGGGTAGAGCTGAGTTAACTCCTAGACAGAGCTCGAAAGAGAAAAGGGGAAACAAATACCTGTGGCACTGGAGGGACTCGAACCGCCTACCCATGGGTTGGGAGTCCGAGTCAGTGAACAAGCCACCAGGCCACTTTTGACAGTCACCTTCAGGTTGCATACTACTGAGTGCATGATGGTCTTTTATATGCATACATGTTTAGTTGTGCATGCCAGTAGAGTGTGCCGAGGCTTATGCACCATAGGTGCATTCATTATAATTGCTGTAAATGGATAGCCTAAGATACACAAAAAGTGCTCAGTTTGCATACAGTAACATGATTGTCATGGTGCTTATATACTAGAATAAATTATTTATGCAGAAACCAGTGTAGGGAGTTCTGAAGATATTCATGACAATTTACGCCAGTTCAGGGTTCAAAGTTCATTAACAATACGTATTCCACATGAACTTGTGATTCCGTCAAGTAACATTGAACTATTGGAAACAGTTGGACAAGGTATTGACACAATATTAATAGTGAACAATTAAACTTAATGCCATAGAGCAAATGTCAGACTAATACATGTATTCATGATTATGATCTCAAGCCTCTATCCTGTAGCTACCACATCTGTATAATTATGCATATTTGTTTAATTGAAAACTCATCAATGCCATACTTTATTAAGGCACATGATGCATATTGCATTATGAATCATTAAGCCTTAGTGTGTGCATACCTAGCATGTGCAGTTGTATGCATATACCGTATAGTACAAAAATTTAATATTGGTGGATTGGCGGTTTTGGTAAGGACCGCCATGTACATATGGAATACGTGTATTGCTGTGAGCGCTAACGCCAAAATAAAATCCACCAATCATGAAATTTTTGACAATCTGCCAAATTTTATTCTCGCCAATATTTTGTGCTGTATACGGTATATGGAGGTCACTTTGTGTGTCTGTCTGTCTACATGTCTAGCTCTTTGTCCCATCAAAATCTCAATAAAAGCATGCAGCTCTAGCAACAAAATTGATAGACCTAACTATAATCTTTGCTTTACTAGATTATTAATAAAAATATATACTGCATCAAGTTCAGAATCTGTCAGAGCTGAGTGCATACTGTGAATGTAAAATGAGCATCAGTGTTTTTCATTCAAGTTTTACCACTCACTAGATTTCCAAAACCAAGAAATACAGACTCATGACTATTAATTATATAAGCTGGCCAGAGCTACCTGCACCCGTTATCATTGTTGAGTATATCGTGACACCTAAACTGCTTACCTGGGCCTGGCATAATACTGATGGTCTTCTTGTATACACCTGCATACATGCCTTTGGCTATGTATATTAGTCGAGTATGTGCTGAGGCTTATGCACCATTGGTGCCTTCATCATTGATTATGCAGAAGCTCACTTTCATTCGTGATAATTTTTATAGGTGAATTTGGAGTGGTGTACAAGGCTCACTTGGTGAAAGGAATGGATAGAAGAATCAGAGATCTCATTGCAGTAAAGACTCTGAAGGGTATTAATAAACATACGTATGGTAGTATTCACAGCATGGTAATACTGGGTACACATGCAGGAATGGCACAGATGGCCCATTAGCGCAATAGAAATATTCACGCGAATAAGTGCATAAACTGAGCGCTTGGCACTAAAATGCTTCAGAAGCTACTATTTAGCTCATTCTCTTTCTAATGAGCTCAAAAACATGGCCTAAAACCATCGCTAAAGTAATTAACTAAAATATGCAAAGACTCAAATTTTCTCTATCTTCTTATTCTTATTCTTATTCTTCTTTTGGCTTCTTCTTCTTGGCTCAACTTTTCTCAGAAGCTGATTCTTAAACTTGGTTTCTTTGTGTTCAGTTGCATTTGCCATCATGCAGTTCTTCGTGTCTCTCATTGAGTATTCAAGGCAAAAAGCGTCTTCTCCATAATTATGGCAGCCGTCGTGCATAATTCAATCATAAGCTACTTGGGAATTTAAATTGGCAACCCTTTCCACACACAACGTGCACATTATTTTGAAACCGAAGTTGCCTGGAACCATGCAGAGAGCTGTCCTGAAATTATTTTGGGATACCTGAAAGTTTCTGGTTGCTCTTCTTTGGAGGTGAATGAATACATTCTTAGATTATCATAATAGCAAGGCAAGTAATGTTAGCCTAAGATACAGCTCCCGCCTCAATGCCGGACTGAGATCAGTGTTTCACTTCAGTTCAAGCAGGCTATACAAATTATCACGAGTGTTAAACTGGCTTACTCATACAAGCTCAAATGTGATTCATAGAACTATGAAAAAAATGAGAATAAACAAGTAAAGAAACATTGGAAATGTAATAAGGCTCTGCCTCACCTCACTGGACCTAATCGCTACTCAATTTCCAACAGGTCAACCGCTTCACCCTTGCATTTACCATGGTCAAGATCTGCCATACCACTGAGGCGCCTGATTCTCTGTATCTTAGCATGCGCAGGAGGCATTGAGATCAACCCCAGACCCAGTGTTTGACCTTGTATGACCCATGTATGTACCTGCTGTGGCTCACTAGTACGTGACAATGCGGAACCAGCCATCTTCTGTGCAAAAATTGGACACATGCAACTTGCTGTGGAGTATGTGCTGACAAATACGACCGATCAGCACTGGAAGCTGATAATTGTGACTGGTACTGTCCATCCTGTCTCCAAACAGACTTACCTTTCGCCAACTCTAGCACCATATCATCTGACTCAAGTATCAGCTCTCCCACCTCCGACCCTCCTCCAACGAAGTCCCGCGGCAGGACATGCAGTGGCCTTTCATGTTACCTATTCAATGCCAGGAGTGTATAATAAACAAACGAGACAACCTATCTGCATTGCTCCAGGTACATAAGCCAGACATTATCAGCATCACAGAAACTTTCCTTGATGACGAGATATATGACTCTCAAATAGTCCCTGACTCTTACACTACCTTTCATCTAGACCAAAACCGACATGGAGGAGGAGTCATGATGTTTGTTAGAGATACTATCTCTGCCATCATGACCTTGAAAATGATTGCGAACTACTTTGGATCGAAATCTGTCACTCCACAGGGAAGATCCTGCTAGGAACCTTCTACCGTCTACCAGGCTCTAACATTGACTACCTAAAAAATCTGCAACAATCTCTAAACTCCATCCCTGATTACCATGACATCTTCCTCTGTGGGGACTTCGATGCCCCAGACATTGACTGGCACTGAAACCAACACGCCAACCTCATCAACTCCACTGGCATCCCTACTTTTGTGTCATCACCTCCTCAGTTGCCCTCCACCAACTAGTCACCAACCCCAACACACTATAGACCTACTACTTACCAACTCACAGGGCACTGTCAATGACATCCAAGTCATTGATTGCTTGCCAGGGAGCGACCATGACGGAGCGTACTTTAATATTACCCTCAAGTACCAACGTCCACACAAACCTTCCCGTCGCTTGTTCAACTTCAAAAAAGCAGACTTCAACAAGTTCCATAACATCCTTAGACTATCCCCTAGCTGGGACAGCTGCTTCCTTGAGAACTGTGNATAGCTATTTCTTTTGGGCACAAAACCAAGTAAAGAATTAAACAACTCTTTGAGCTACCCTTTACAATCCAGGGTGAAATTATTATGTTAGGTCACCATAATGTTGTTAGATTTTTTGCAAGCTCTCCAAAAATTCATACCAAAATTAACTGTCTGCTAGCTTGTCTCCTTTCTGCTTTTGTCTGCTGTGAGCACCTTGATGTCGGTAGGATAGGATGGTCTCTCTATCCATCCAAGTTCTGGCGGAGTTTCTATACACAGCCTAAAAGACAACAAAACAGCTTTTGCATCAGGATTCTGTCAAACTAACATATTCTCCTTTGTGCCAATTTTTTTTCCGTTTTTATGTATTACAATATGTACAACTAAGTACCCAAAAAAATAATAAGCTTTTGATGCTTTATATAATACTCTGCTACTACCACATTGCCTTGTCATAATGACATTTAACGTTATTTGTGTAATGAATTCCTTTAGTAGAATGAAGTAGTCATGCAAAAATTGAAGCCCTAAATTTCCGTGCCTGGTTGGTCCTTACTTAAGTTATGTATTTGGCTATTGAAAGACTTAGTATAATCCATCCGTTTAGATTATACATGCACTGTGAAATTTGGCTAATATGGGGAAACTTTGTATGTTACTCTTACCATGTATTTACCTTTCATGTTATCTCTACTGTATACAATGCTCACATATAAATTGTCATTTTAAAATTATTTGTCAATATCTTATTTTTACATTCCGTGGACCAAGTCGTCAAAAACTTTTGGCCATCAATATTTCATGCTATAATAATGGTAAATGACGAGCTAGTGTGAAGGACACATACACATGAATGATCATATATCATCTATCTATAACATTAGCAATCTTTTTGTTTGTCTCTATAATTTAGCATTTCAATGTATGGGAAAGGGTTGGTGAGATACTGCTCATATTTACATGTCTCATATTAGGGAGCACGAATATCTTTAGTAATTAAGACTTTTTTCTCATTATAAATTAAGTTTGTTCTAACCAATAGTTATAAATGCAATAAGTATTACTTGTAGCATACTGTATAAACAAGTAGTAAAAATTTCAAAAAAATAAGTATAGTGTACGAATGGGAAGTGTGGTAAAAAGTATTAGAACAAGGCATGTCTCAATTTCGACTACTTAATTTTTATTCTTGATCCCTCATATGGATCCTCAGTGTCGTAAATGCAATGATCTGTAGCTACAATAGTACCATAGCTTATTGCATTGGTTCAAATTCCTATACTTAGTCTAATTAGTTGACAAAACAGTGGAGTAAACTATAACAGATATCTTCTGGTGAGACTGTTCTGATTAGCTTCACAGGAGAAGGTTATGATCCTCACTCCCTCCTAGATGAACACACCGCACACCTTACAGCACCTACAAATGTATGAGAAAACTACTTTTATCATACGTACAGTAGTACCTATAGTAGGAATGGGCCGACTGTCCCATAGACACAATACAAAATGTTTATGATCATAAAAATCTAGCAAAACAAAATTAAGTCTTCAAACCTGCTCAGAGGCTCTCACTGACAGATTACCAATTGCATAACTCACAGAAACCTTCCTCAGCACTCGTACAGAGAGCTAGCAGGAAGCCACAATAGTGCCATTTTTGTTCTGCTAACGTACTTACGTACTTACTAACTGACTTACTTGAAAAGCATTTTCAGAAAACCAGAATTATGTGTTGAGCCAACTTTGACAGCACAAAGTAAGTTCATTTCATAGGTACTACATTCCTTGATACTTGTTTCAATCACAAATAAGCCTAAACAAAAACTAGAAAGCTATATGAAACTGAGAGTATAAATTCATGTACTTCAACGTAGCCATCTTCTTGTAGAGTTCAAAGGTCATTAATTATCCACGTGGCATTTAATGCGTATGCGCATTAGCTTCTACTCAGATAACTCAAAATTTTTGTAGGGACTAACCAGTCTCTGATAGTCTCCTCACTGTAGTGCTGAAAAAAGTGAATGAACAAGTAGTAAAAATTTCAAAAAAATAAGCAGTGTAGGAATGGGCAGTGCTGTAAAAAGAATTGGAACAAGGAATGGTCTCAATTTCGGCACATGACTACTTCATTTTTTGTGCCCATGCAAGTCTTGGCCGATAATCTAATTCTACCTGCTGTACTTTATTCCACTTTTTAGCTGAGTGATAAGATTGGCAGGAATTTGAACCATTAATTTATGTGATACTGATCATTCTTTGAACCATTTACGACAATTAGCTATGAAGGATCAAAAATGAAAGTGAAGTAGTCATGTGCCGAAATTGAGACCATTCCTTGTTCCAATTCTTTTTACAGCACTGCCCATTCCTACACTGCTTATTTTTTTGAAATTTTTATACTTGTATAGTATTTAGCTGACCTTGTGTTTGAAAATGTATATAGTATTTTTATGCATGCAAACACTATGTTTGCCAGATATTTTGTCAGTAAAGAAAAGTATTCCACTATTAGTCTAATTTACAATTCAAGTAGTAAAAATTTCAAAAAATAAGCAGTGTAGGAATGGGCAGTGCTGTAGAAAGTATTGGAACAAAGAATGGTCTCAATTTCGGCACATGACTACTTCATTTGCATTTTGATCCCTCTAGTTAATAATTATTAGCTAATTGTAGCTAATTCTTGTACAAAGAGTGCAGGTCTGTACTTGAATAGCTTATCAGTATTGCATTTTATCACATAATATAATGGTTCGAATTCCTGCCAAGTAAATTTATCACTTGGCTAAAAAGTGGAATAAAGTATTGCAGTCAGGACTAGATTACTGGCCAAGACTTGGGCACAAAAAATGAAGTAGTCATGTGCCGAAATTGAGACCATTCCTTATTCCAATACTTTTTACAGCACTACCCATTCCTACACTGCTTATTTTTTGAAATTTTTACTACTTGTTCATTCACTTTTTTCAACACTACAGTGAGGAGACCATCAGAGCCTGGTTAGTCCCTACAAAAAGTTTGAGTTATCTGAGTAGCAGCCTAATTGTCTGCTAGAGCAGCTGATGCGCATGCGTATTAAATGCCACGTGGATAATCAATGATCTTAATTTGAACTCTACCTACAAATGGCTATATTGAAGTACTGTACATGAATTAATTTTATATTCTCAGTTTCAAAGCTTTCTAGTTTTTGTTTAGGCTTATTTGTGATGTAAACGAGTATCAAGGAATGTATTACCTATGAAAAGGAGTTACTTTGTACTGTTAAAGTTGGCTCAACCGTTGACATTCTGGTTTTCTGGAAATTATGCTTTTCAAGTAAGTCAGTCAGAAAGTATGTACGTACGTACGTACGTATGTTAGGAGGATGTTGTATGTTTCATGCACTTCTGTTTGGGAGCAAAGGCCTCTTCTTCTGCATTAGAGGTACTAATGACTTCGTCATCATTAGTATCCTCAAAACGATCCGGTGCGAAAATAATAATGCCTTCGTCAGGACTAATATCTTTGTGACTCTCAAAACCATCCATTGCAAAGATCCTAAGGAGATCCATTATATTAGTAACATCTTTGTAACTCTCAAGATTATCCAGCTCCTGAGCTGTGCAGATGGTAATCCTGTCACCAGCCCACAGGCCCAAAGAGGGTACATCATAGTCTCCATTTCCAATTCCAGTAGAGTGGGTTAGACGGATGGTTAAACCCGACATCGCATCCCAGCCTGGACTCCAGAGAATGCGTTGAGACTCTTCAGTAAATGTGCATGGCACAGGTAAAGCTTGATACTTTCCAGGATTTAGGTACTCCTTCTTGTCCAGGTTAACTACCAGATGATTCTTGTCTTTATAAAATGATTGTAGCCTTTGACACAGAGTAGCTGTATCAGCTTTGTAGTTGTCGAAGATTTTGGCTGCATGCATGAGAGTCGGAAAACTTTCCCGAGTTAAGAACAAATGCATAAAGATTGTCCTTCCACACCCATGATGTTGATTTCTTCCACTGACCGTCAGGAGGGAATGGACAATAGCCAGAGTAGGTATACCAGTAACTTGTGATAAGATGATCTCCAGACCACTCTCCGATCAGGTGCTGAGAGAGGTACATCACATCTAGCTTCTTCTTGAGAGCGACAGGGAGCAGCTTGTCAAATGTCCGTGGTGGATACTGGTCCTCATTGACACAGAGAAACTTGAGGCAAATGTTTTGTAGTGAGAACTGCTTCACTTCACTGCCCAAATTGACAAGAAAGAGTTGAAGCCAGGGCTGACATGACCTGCTGGTAAGTATCTCATATGCTGTCTTACTAATGCCAATTGTCTGACTCTTTGTCACATTGGCAAATACATATATTTGGCCCATATCTTGGGTATTTTATAACTTAGTTTCTGTAAGTCTCAAGTCAGGATATCTTCTAGGCTTTATATCTCTTAACTATACCAACTTGTCAGACTCAAATCACAAACTTGAAAGAAAAAAAATCAATATGACATTCCCAATGGGCACTCATGTGTCATGCATGAGACTGTGTACCACACTAATGCAACCACAATTTAACACTTTGTGATGATAAAGACATAGTGTCAGTGTCAACAAAAAATTGCCATTATTATATGCTCTGCATGCTAATATGGCAGGAGTAGCATATACAACTTCTGATTATAAACATCTGTCCTCGAGTCTTCTTTTTTTTCAGAACCATCAAACGCTGGTTTCAAGACTACAGAACTGTGACACCTACAGATCTCCTGATGCCAGGTTAGGTCTACTTCATACTGAACCACCTTAAGGTTAGAGGTTTTTGAGTGGGCGGGGATCAAAATAAAACAGTAATGATATTCATAGGCTGATAGAAACTCTTGATACTATATAGCTCAAAGCCGAGAGGATTTGGTCCCAAAATGGCTGATTATTGCTCAAAAGGGTCAAAGGTCAAATTTAGTTGCTCTCTAAAATGGCTTTTTCTGCCATTGCCACTCACTCACAGGGAACAACTAACTACCAGGCGGCTTGAAAGACAACAGATGAACGAAAAAATGTACGTTGAAAAAAAGCAAAAACTGCTAATCAAGTCTGTAGAAGGCTTTTTACCTGCATGCATGTCTACCACTTTATGTATACTCATGCACGTGAGATTGGTGACCAGGCCCTCTGACATGCATAATATGCTTTTTTGCAAAAAAAAAAAAGCTATGGGAGGGGCCTGGAATCAAATTAAGCTAGCTACAATTTAATCTTTAAATATTATTAAAGGTCTTATAAAGGCAGAGCGTGCTTTGTGCCTTGTTGTGATGTTTGAATAGCTAACAGTCAGACCAAAGATTAGACTTGTTTTTCTGGCAAAGGCCCAATAAACATAACTGCAATATAGTTTGCTTAATGATTGCTTAGCTGTAATATGGTGAGCTTCAAATTTCTTTTTATGAACAAAAATTGAATTTTAATTTCACCATGGTAACCGTTGCATGTGATTGAGATACTGTTGTATGTGTGGGTGAGTTAATGCCCTGCTATTCTTATAATCTTCCATATCTTACTCATTTGTAGTGGGAGCAGTCTTTTTGATCTACGTCATAAACATGGCACATAACATAATTATTGTTGCTAGTCTGAGAGTAGTGTCTACATACCTGCTGTTATTACTGCCCAAGCTAATAGAGTGAACTTAAATCGAAAAGGTTTCTGGTCATGTACTTAAATTGAAAAGTTTCTGTTCATGTTTGAGATAATAATAATTCACTGTATTTTAGTGTAAACTTCCTGCTTCTGGTCATGTTTGATGTACTATGATTCCGAGCATAGCAAGCTTATATGTTTGGGTTGAATTGACTTTTTTCGTGGGCGACTTTGCATGCCTCAACATGAACTACTCTCAGGCCAACTTGAGTGGTTAAACTGTAGCTTTAAATCATGGGAAAACGGCCTTTTAGCTTTTCAAGCCAAGTTAGATGGTAGGTTTTTACTGACCTGAATGATCTTTCCTGATGCCCAGACTTGCGACGATCTTTGCCGAGAACGTGACCTTTGAAGCATAGTGAGGATTGCACTTAGTGTACCCCTAGTATTGTATTAAATTTGATTTTAAACTTCCTGCTTTTGCACAGGCTGGAGCATATCTAGGTGGGTGAGTTATTGCCCTACTTTTGAGCCGCAGCACTCTCTGTAGTTGCTTGTGACCATCTTATACTCATTTGTAGAGGAGTGTCTTTTGATCTGTCATAATATGTTATAGATATGACACAATGCCATAAAATAATTAGTTACTATGGCTCTCAGACTAGTGTCTACATATCTGCTATAATTACTGCCCAAGTTACTAAGTTCACTCAAAATGATAAGGTTTCTGATCATGTATTACATTTTTATACATCCTACTTTTTGCATTGTAGCATAGCTAGCAGAGCACTGGCTGTAGCATTGTTGGGTATAATACTCAAATGTTTAGACTCACAAACAAAATATAGAGGATCATAACAAATTCACCTATACTGTCACAATATAATAATTTATATTATGAGTTATGTCTATTTAGTCTCTGATGCAATTCGGTACAAAAAAAAATTGTGTGTAATTTAATACAGTAGGATTAATGGAAAACCATGCACAATGGTTACTCAATACGTAATATTGTAACATGTACTTGCATGTACATATAATATTAAGCTATCTAATTCTATGTCCTTACACAATATCTGTTACAGTATCTAAATAAACTCAAACTATTAACCCATTTACCATACGTACACTGTTCATGTTAATATTGCATCACAAAATTAATTTCTATGACTTTTGTGCTTAGAGACAAATCCATGAAAGTATTGCGGGTAGTAAGATAACCAGAGAAAAAACTGATGGCACTTTTGCAGTGGCAAGTGAAGATGTTACTGTATATATGCATATATATATATATATATAGTAGAAAGTTTAATAAGTAATTTTTCTTCATTTAGTATATGTAATGAACTCAAATTTGTATATCTCCACATATATAATATTATGATATTATAGTGATTGAAAACATACTAGACTCCATAATAGTTGTGGCTTGTTGTTCATCAGTGACAGCAGCACTAATTCCCAACCTTTGAAGGCGGTCTGGTACCTGATCGGTTATTCCATTGTCAGCAATCACGTATACTCGATAAGCAAGACCGGGAATTAAATCTGTGTTAGATATAATAATCTCGTAAAATTTATATTAAAAAAAACAACATTTACTCACCCTCTATCACTCCACTGGTCACATTTCTCTCAACAGTAGTTGTAGCTTTAGTGATCATGGTAGTCTCTTCAATAGCAATCAGAGTATAGAAAAAGTCATTTCTTCCTCCCAAATCTTCTGGAGGATCCCATTTCAGAGATATAGTGGTGTTGGTGACAGAGAATATAGTAAGGTTTCTAGGAGCAGATGGTGGAGCTGTGTGTATTTGTGTGTGTGTGTGTGTGTGTGTGTGTGTGTGTGTGTGTGTGTGTGTGTGTGTGTGTGTGTGTGTGTGTGTGTGTGTGTGTGTGTGTGTNTGTGTGTGTGTGTGTGTGATACTTAGTGTACAGAAGATTCATGCACCTGTACAAGGAAGGTCTTCTTCTCCCATTACTCTTCTGTAGTAGCCATCAAAACAAGGACATACTCCCACTGCCTCTTCTGTACTGTTACTGTTAGTAGGACATGACTTACACATAAAGGAATTGAATGAAATATACTCTCCAGTAGAGCAACCTTCTGCATGTGTAAACACATTATGCAAGTATTATTTTCGAAGGAAATATTCACAAGGGAAGAATCTATAGGAACGGGACTATATGTTATATACTTTCAATATAAGTTGAACTATTGATGTGCTTCAAGTTATTGTCTGTGAAGAAATGTACACACTCACCTATACAAGTTTGATTAAAAGCTATAAAACCTGGATTGCAGGTACATTCACTGTTAGGTAGTGAATACCATATTCCTCCTTGAGAACACACTGATGTTGTCTGAATACTGCCACTGTTTTGAACACTAGCATTAGGAACACACTGAGTTGGGACTTGAAGCAGTGTAGAGTCAATTGGAGCAATAGTTTCAGTACGAAGAGACAAATCAGATGTCTCAGTTGGACAAACAGTATAGTAGACCAGGATTCGTGAGATCAAAATACATGAAGTCACATCTCTTATGGCTAAAAAGAATCCAGTCAGTTTGGTGTCAAATGTAATCTTCACTGTCTTATTTTGACGGTTAGCACCACTGGCTACAGTTGGAGCAATCGATGTTACTAGCTGATAATTTGATGGGCTTGTAGGTGCACCAGTGTGAACAGGTGTGTCAAATATGTATACCTCAAAACGACGCTGACACCCCAGTGACTCCTCACAATCTTGTAACTCATACTCCACCTGTACACTGACTTGTTCGAGAGTAACCCCAAACTCTAGTACTGTTATGTTAATAAGTTGAGTAATGAGCCAGTTGTCTTGCATCCCAGCTGTATACCCACAAACAAACACTCTTCCACGGCATGTTTCATTTCCTAGCTGAATCCACTATATAAGTCAAAGAATAATGTATACATGTAGTAAATGCTTTTGTAGTAATACCACGAATGTATACCTCTTAAGAAATTATTGCACAAAGTAAAATAGTTCTTAATCATACATTAAAACAATCTTTAATAATTATTATTACTTACATTTGAAGTTGTCCCATTTGGGTTGTTGTCGTCAAAATCTATTGTCAGCCAACGAGGACGGGTCTCATGAGGAGGGAGTAAACTAACATAGTTATAAGTGTCCATTAACACATTCATGTTGGTAGGGTAGAATACTCTTTCTATTTCTCTACTGTATGGTAGAGTATATTTACACTCTGTATCTGCATCATAAGGAGCTTGTACACCAAGAAAACCTACATGTACTGCATTTGCTACTCTTAGAGTAGCTAATGCTAAAAGACTGCCTAACAGCTTCAACATTTCAATTGAGACAATAAATAGATTATGTCTGGCAATGTATCTATATATATCTTGTGCACTCGTGCTATTCAAGTTTAGACTGGGAATAAATTAAGAGCTAATAATTTATAGTCTACCAAGAGGAAGTGGTCGAGTACACAGTTCATTCCTGAAGCCACACTGCTTGTCATTGCATAGTGGATTGTATGCATATGGACAAGTTTTCCTATTTAATTGGGCTTAAAAATTGTTTTCAGTTATAAGCAAAAAGGTTCATGGATACTTATAACTTCATGAATCATAACACATATAATTATGTTACATACCTATATAGTACTATGTCATCATGCAGTTGATGTATTGAGATGATAATTAAGGCAGGAAAAATAGGAATGACACTCACACACTCACAACACATTCATACACTTACACATACACACTAATACATGTACACACTCACAGACTAGAGGGTTATGATCCTCACTCCCTTCTGGATGTCCAGTGGATGAACACACCGAGCATCTCACAAGAACATTTGCCAGCACACACATACTCGATCTCCTTCCAGTGGGACCTCACTTCAGAGAGGTATAGTACTATTGCATTGTTCCAAGGCCTGATCCCTTCAGTGTCAATCTCTATAATATAATAGTGATAAACTTTGTTTGTAGAAGAGTTAGGCAACGTACAGACTAAGTTTGCTTTGTCCTCATACTGTTCTTCCTATGTTTATTGACTTTGTTATTACAGCACTAAACATTCCTTCATTCACTGCTGATTTTCTAATGAAATTTTACAATTCAAAATAAATGCTAGAGGTAGTTGAAACTAAATATGTATGTTTGTTTTATTTTCCACATGTCATGTACATGTGAAATAATATCAACTAACATGAGCATATGTAGAAAATGTGACCTAATCTGGTTATACAAGTAGTAAAAATTTCAAAAAATAAGTAGTGTAGGAATGGGCAGTGCGGTAAAAAGTATTGGAACAAGGCATGTCTCAATTTCGGCACATGACTACTTCATTTTCAT
>CAXIPT010000192.1:0-14143 GCA_964030475.1 Tethya wilhelma
TAGTCATGTGCCGAAATTGAGACATGCCTTGTTCCAATACTTTTTACCGCACTGCCCATTCCTACACTACTTATTTTTTTGAAATTTTTACTACTTGTTCATTCACTTTTTTCAACACTACAGTGTGGAAAATATTAGAGACTGGTTAGTCTTTACAAAAAGCTTGAGTAGCAGCACTACATTAAGTGGAGGAGGCTAATGCGCATGCGCATAATAATGCCACGTGGATAATGACCTTTGAACTCTACAAGAAGATGGCTACATTGAAGTACATGAATTTATACTCTCAGTTTCAAAGCTTTCTAGTTTTTGTTTAGGCTTATTTGTGATGAAAACGAGTATCAAGGAATGTAGTACCTATGAAAAGAACTTACTTTGTGCTGTCAAAGTTGGCTCAACACATTCTGGTTCTCTGGAAATGCTTTTCAAGTAAGTCAGTACGTAAGTACGTACGTACGTAAGTACGTAAGTAAGTTAGATGAACAAAAATGGCACTATGGTGGCTTCCCCCTAGCGCTCTCTACGAGTGCTGAGGAAACTTTTTGCGAGTTTCAAGACTTGTAAGCAGTTGGTAATCTGTTAGTGAGAGCCTCTGAGCAACTCTGAAAGTTTGATTTTGTTTGACTAGATTTTTATGGTGACCAACATTTTGTATTGTGTCTATGGGACAGCCGGCCCATTCCTACTATACGTACTACCGTACGTATGATAGGCTTTTACCAACCATGACATCTTTCATCAAGAAAATCCTATTGAGATTCATTGATCCCACTGTAGTATTAACACTAGATGTTTGGAAATGTGATTCTTCAACTTTGCCTTGTTTATCAGAGGATGAGATTAATATTGGCACACTGGCTGCGTAAGGTCTGCTAGGATTACTAGGAAGTGATGATATTAGTGAGAGACAAAAAAGTAACTTTATTTCTTCTGTGAAAGATTTTTGGATAGCAGTTCATAAGTATAGTACTGCCAAGCTTCCCCACGATGATGAAGTAATTACAAACAGCCAATGGATAAACTATTTTATACGAGGTGACTGCCGATTCAGTAGTGTAAAATTTTTCTTGGATTGGTTTCCAGTGCTGTCTTTGTCACCAGATCAAAGAGATTCTTTGCGTGAAGAGTTTGATGATTTCAAAACATTAACAGATGATGTGGTAGGCATTGAGAAGTGTTCAGTTGAAATTGAATACAAGGACATTTATGGGACCACAGTAAAGAAAAAGGACTATAGAATGGACAGAATATGGGCTAGTATTGCAAGACTACCAGCTGCTATAGCTCAAGGTGCTCTTCGTTTTCCACACGGTTAAATAATGACCTTTGAAATCTACCTAAAGATAGCTACATTGAAGTAAATAAATTTATATAGCTAGTAGGTTTCAAAGCTTTCTAGTTTTTGTTTAAGTTTATTTGTGATGAAAACGAGTATCAAGGAATGTAGTACCAATTAAAAACTTACTTTTTGCTGTCAAAGTTGGCTCAGCACATTGTGGTTCTCTGAAAATCCTTTTCAAATAAGTCAGTTAGAAAGCATACATACATACGTTAGTAGATCAGAAATGGCACTATAGTGGCTTCCCACTACCGCTCTCTACCAGTGCTGAGGAAAGTTTCTGTGAGTTTTACACCTTGCATGCAATTGGTAATCTGTCAGTGAGAGCCTCTGAGCAAGTTTGAAGACTTAATTTTGTTTTGCTAGATTTTTATTATCATAAACATTTTGTATTGAGTCTATAGGACATTCAGCCCATTCCTACTATATGCACTACCGTACCTATGATGAGGGATCAAAAATGAAAATGAAGTAGTCATGTGCCAAAATTGAGACATGTCTTGTTCCAATTAATACTTTTTGCAGCACTGCCCATTCCTACACTGCTTATTTTTATAAAATTTTTACTATCACAATAAAATCTAGTAAAGCAAAATTAAGTCTTAAAAGTTGCTCAGAGGCTCTCTGTAATAGATTACTAATTGCATGCAAGGCCTAAAGCTGACAAAAACTTCTCTCAGCACTAGTAAAGAGCACTAGTGAGCAGCCACAACAGTGCCATTTTTGTTCTCTTATGCACTTACATACATACATACTAACTGACCTACATGAACGCAGTTTCCAGAGAACCAGAAAGTGTTGAGCCAGCTTTAACTACATTGAGTAAGTTCTATTCATGGGAACTGCCGTTCCTTGATACTTGCTTTCATTGTAAATAGGCCATAGCAAAAGCTAGACAGCTATGAAACTTAGTATAAATTCATGTACTTCAATGTAGCCATCTTCTTGTAGGTAGAGTTCAATGGTCACCATCTATTCATTTGGCATTTAATGCACATGCACATTAGTCTTCTCTAGCATATAGTGCATATGGCAATTATACTCAAGCTTCTGTAGGGACTAACTAGTCTCTGAAAGTCTACACACTATAGCTAGTAGAAAAATTTCATACAAATAAGCAGTGTAGGAATGGGCAGTGGTGTAAAAGTATTGAATAATACTTTAATCTACTGTTTAGCACACTGAATTCGAACCATTATTTTGATAATAGAAGACTATGTAGAGATAATTAATTGAATCATTTACGACAATGAAGATTTATAATTATGAGGGATCAAAAATGAAAATAAAGTAGCCATGCCTTATTAATACTTTTCACAGCATTGCCCATTCCTACACTGCTAATTTTTATGAAATTTTTACTATTTGGTTCTCTGCCATGAACACTGTTCAAATTAAACTCTTTAAACAGCAAATCTGATAAGTTCTGTTAATAGAATTTGCATCTGATTAGCGTTATAGCAGAGAAAAAAAGAACATCAAAATTACCCTCCTGGTTTGAAATTGACCCACCTTACCTTACTTGAAAACAGTTTCTAGAGAACCATAAATGCTGAGTCAACTTTGACAGCACAAGTATGTTCTTTAATGGGTAATACATCCTTTGTTACTCGTTTCCATCATAAATGGCGCTAAACAAAAGCTAGAAAGCTTTAAACTCAATGTAAATTTGGTTGTCATTATTTTACGGAACAGACCGGAATGGACTGGAACCTTCCACAAGCACATTATTTCATGGAATGGATCATTAAACATAAATCTACTCATGCAAACTGTTAATATTGCTTGCTGAAATATTTAGGCCTACTGTCAGGGCATTATTGATTATAATTGTTGATTTATAAACAATTATAACATTTTACACTTAATATTATGAAGAACAACAAGATTAAATTTTTGGTACAATTTACCACGGGAAAACTTAAATTGAGAAGTTCAAGCTAGTTTCTTGCATTCTGGACAAAACTATGGAGCTCTATGGAGGCCAGTACATTTCATGTGAAACCACTGTTCACACTTCTCACATTGGATCATATGATTCTTTGAATCAGGTTTTCTGCATTTACAAAAGGCAAGGATACGTATTTTGAATTCAGCACTGTGCTGGACAGTTTCTTTTGCTCCAGGAAATTTTGAAAGATGCTTACTCTCAAAGCAATGAGCCAGAGTATTTATCCAGTTAACCACAAAGCAATCTTGACCTGTGTTCAGTTGTAATGACTATGGTCATAACTAAAGTCACTATTGGGACATAAGTACACAATGCGTGAATTTGCTGCTGATTTATAGCTCTAGAGTATGCATTTTGTAACTTTGGTGTGAGTATTGACTATTGTCACAACTTGATATGCCTGATAGGAACAATAGTATTAAAGAAGCAGTGAACAACACGCAACTATTTTGATCAGTTGCAAATCCAGAAGCAAGGGTGAACTCTTGCTGGTAGTAAGTTTCAATGCATTAACTCTGTTTATATTGTAATGATTTTCAAGACCATGTTCAATGATAGAACTACGTGTAATGCAACATTATGTAAATCAATGTTCAACACTGTAGGAAACTGAACTGACAAACTATAGTACCTGTATATTTAGTATATGATTATCTATTTATAGTAATGATGTCATGATGATGTAATACATGTGCTGTATCTGCTAAACGAGATTACTATGATATCTTACATGGCGCTGCGAACAGTTCAAGAACCGGACAACTAACACTCACAGCAGTAAGGTTTTATGAGCAAGAGAGCCTACAAATGAAGAAGACTTCGCACCAATACCGAACACTCTCGAGAAGACCCAGCGTCAACTGAACAGTCCGAAGGCTTAGCGTTCATGACATACACGTTTTGACCAGGAGACTTGCCCAAACTCGACCTACAAGTCGACCGGGGCACAGACTTCCAAGCATGGAAAGTTCAATGGGAGGCATATTTTGCCCTCTCGGGACTCAGCTCACAGAGTGCAAGTAAGCAAGTACAAGCCCTGACCCTTTGCTTTTCTAGAGAGACAGTCATTATCATCAACAACCTTGGGCTAACGGCGGAACAGCACCAGAAAGTTGCTGACATCATCACAGCCATCGAGGGATATGTTACAGGACAGGTCAATGAAACAGTAGAACGGAGAAACTTCCGATGTCGTGTACAGCAACACGGGGAAACCTTTGACGACTTCCTGGTGTCTCTCAGGGAGCTCGCCACAAGTTCTGCTCAGATGATTGCACGTGTAAAGGCATACGAGACCAAATAATAGAAGGAGTCCACGATGGGGACCTTGTAGAAGAGCTCCTCAAGCACAAAGATCTCACCTTGGAACAGGCCATAACTATGTGTCAAGCACACGAGGCCGCTAAACGACAACGTGCTGAAATTAGCAACTCACCAATAGAGCCGGCAGTGCTAGGGGTCCAGGGAAATATACCACCTGGCACCAAACAAGTATGTCCCGGATGCGGGTCGAGATTCCACACAGGAGGAAGGAAGAATTGTCCTGCCTTCCAAGTCGCCTGTTGCAAGTGTAACAAAGTTGGGCATTTTGCTAAAGTTTGTAAATCACGCTCCCGACAAACATTAGTAACACTCGGAGCCGAACAGAAATCAGGAGTCAACGCCATAACAATTGCACCCGAAATAAACCTTTCCGGGATTGAAAGCAGAAACCAGATAGAACCCTATCTTCGTCGGCAGCGTCAGATGTGTATAAGGACAGTACGCTTGCATAGTAGTCATGTGCTGAAATTCAGACTTGCCTTATTTCATTGCTTTTTACAGCACTGTCCATTCTTACACTACTCATTTTTACAAGTACAGTAAAAATTTTATAAAGTGAGCAATGTAGGAAAGGGTTGTGCAGTGAAAGTATTGGAACAAGGCATGTTGCAACTTTGGTACATGACTACTTCCATTTTCATTTTTGATTCCTCATAATATATCTTGACATATGAAAACAAATATTGATCACACGGTATGGATTAAACAATGCTGTACATGCCTAGTACCTTGTGACAGGGAGTGCCAATGGGTTCATTCACGGAAGTGTGTGACTTCACTGCTAGCTAAGTACATAAGGTAAAGTATATAAGCAGGCAACCTAGACAATGTTTCTTAAGTTAAACCTTAAAGTTCTTAGGTTAGATTGCAAGACTTGGGCACAAAAAAATCAAGTAGTTATCTGCCGAAATTGCGACATGCATTATTCTAATACTTTTACAGCACTGCCTATTCCTACACTGCTCATTTTTATGAAATTTTTACTATACCTGTTCATTAACTTTTTTCAACAATAAAGTGTGGAGACTATCAGGGACTGGTAAGACCCTACAAAAAGCTTGAGTAGCATAGAGTAGGCAGGGGCATAGCCAGGATTTTATAAAAGAGGGGCAGTAAAAATGTTGTGTGCAAAGCGCACAGAAAAAAATTTGTGTGACCAGAAACCACACCCACTTAATTAGCTAACTTTAGCCTCTTCCATTCATTAAATCGAACCGTAGCACGTGCCCGCTAGATCGAGCGCTCTCTAAAGCTCTGGAGCAGCGAAAAGAAAGCTTTCAAAAGTTGTTCCGTATTGAATTCTGGCCAAAGATGACTGCTAAGCAGCGTTGCTAAAGTAAGTGCACAAAAGAATAGTGCATTATAATACTAAAGCGTAAATTTCGCGACTGAAAAAAGGGGGAGGGGGGGCAATTGCCCCCTTTGCCCTCCCCCTGGCTACGCCATTGGTAGGCTAATGTGTATGCGCATTAAATGCCATGTGGATAGATAACGACCTTTCAACTCTACCTACAAAAGATGGCTGCATTGAAGTGCATAAATTTATGTACTAAGTTTGAAGCTTCCTAGCTCTTGTTTTAACACACTTAGGTAGAAAGCGAGTGTAAAAGGCACTAGTCCAGATGAGAAAATGTTGCTTTGTGTAGTCAAAAGTACTTCAATGCTTTTTATTACTCTGAAAATTGCTTTCAAGTAGGTCAATAAGTAAGTGAGAACAAAATTGCATGGATGTAGCTTTTAACTAGCGCTCTTTAACAAGTGTTTATAAAGGTTTCTGTGAGTTTTAGGCCATGCAAGCTTTTGTTAATCTGTATAAGAGAGTTTCTGAGAAAGCTCGAAAATTAAACTTTGCTTTGCTAGATTCTTATGGTGATAAACATTTTGTATTGTGTCTATGGGATGTTTGGCCCATTCTTACTATACGTAGCTACTACTGTACGTATGATAAAATTTTAATATTTGTTTATTCACTTTTTTTAAACACCAAGGTGCTCAGTTGCATGGAGGTAATTACACAGCAGAGACTAGTCAATCTCTACAAAAAGCTAGGTGTACATTTGATGCGCATGTGCATTATATGCATGCAAACTACGTGGTCAATTGATGACCTTTACCTACATAAAAATGGCTAAATAAACAGTACAGTAATTAAGCCTCAGCACATGCTAGGCACGTGCCAAGGATTATGGTAGTCATTTTGTGTGTGTGTCTGTCTGTTACTCGATTATCTGAAGAATGGCAGCTCTATGGTCAAAATCGAAGGTACTTACGTTCATGAATCGAAATTATCTTGAAATTTGTTGTGTAGAATTTTGCAAAATGCTGTAGTTCTTGAGATCTGAGGCTTTTGTGCTTCTTTTGAGTGCTAAGTTTCGAAACCGCACCCACCAATCACTCCCTGTGTGGTGTGCATTATCTAGAAGGTACAGTAGAGCAGCTTGCAACTTGGCCTCTCAGTTGGCCTAGCTGTTTGGACAGGTAAGTAACTCTTAGACTATTCCAGTTGCTTGTATTAAATTTTTGAACACAGAGATTTTGTAAAGTTGTGAGCTTAGTTTTGTGTTGTTTTGTAGCTATAGTTCATACTGAGCCTGAAGTCAGCCCTATTCAGCTGCCACTATGTCTAGTTAAGTTAACATTGGACATCAATGCAATCATAGTATTAAAGCATCAGTGTAACTGTTCATCAAGTGATTTTACCCTATTTCTAAACTGAGTTACGCTGAATATTTAGATTGGAGTACTATGAATGTATTGCAAATATCTTTTCCCAGTAAATAACCTTTTACTGGCCTCTTAATATAAATTTCCAACTCAAAATAAAGAAATTTGATATTTGTACGACTTCAATTGGGAAAGGTTGAGGTTTGACTCTCTAGCCAAGCATATCTCAGCTTCTGTGTGAGTACAAAAAATTTTTGAATTCACTTTCATGTTGCCTAAGGAGTGTAGAATGAGTGTGACATGATTTCAAACAATAATCTACTGTTATCTAAGTTACACCAATAGCACAAGGTGCTAACGAGTGACAATGAGCTCCTTCATGTCTGTACATTTCTATAGAGAATTTTCCTTTCACATTCAAAGTGTTGGCCTATTTACATGCAGTCTCAGGTTGAAATTCAGTTTGATAGACCAGATCTTGGCTGTGCTGTATAGTAATGGTCTTTAATATAAAATAATATACAATGCGTGTTAAATTATATATAACGGTATGATATACTAGTTGAGTGTGCCGAGGCTTATGCACCGAAGGTGCCTTCATTTATACTTAGAGTTTTAAAGCTGCCTAGATTTTGTTTGCTGCCTTTTTGCCAGCAAACGAGTCAAAAAGGACGTACTACAAATGAAATGATATCTCACTATATAGTCAAAGTTGGCTCAATAATTTTTGTTTGTTTGGAAATCTCATTTAAGTAAGTCAGTAAGGAAGAAGGAAGGAAGGAAGGAGAGAACAAAATTGCACTGTTGTGGCTTCTCATCTGTACTCTCTCTAGAATGCTCCAGTAACTTTCTGCCAGTTTTCTTGGTTAATATAGTAAGCAAACTGTGTGTGGGAGGCTATTGAATGCATTTGAAGGGTTAGCTTTCTTTCCTTGAAAGTTTATAAGCATGAACATTTTGTATTGTGTCAATGGGATGATTGGCTCATTCCTACTACATGTACTACCGTATGTATGATACACAAGATACAGAGGACACAACAGACACAGGGTATACAATAGAGATGCTGTATACAAGATATCATACGTACGGTAGTACGTATAGTAGGAATGGGCCGACTGTCCCATAGACACAATACAAAATGTTAGTCACTTTAAAAATCTAGTCAAACAAAATTAAACCTTCAAAGTTGCTCAGAGGCTCTCAATGACAGATTACCAACTGCATGCAAGGCCTAAAACTCACAAAAACATTTCTCAGCACTCGTAGAGAGCGCTAGTGGGAAGCCACAATAGTGCCATTTTTGTTCTTCTAACTTACTTACGTACTTCCTAACTGACTTACTTGAAAAGGATTTCCAGAAAACCAAAATGTGTTGAGCCAACTTTGATAGCACAAAGTAAGTTCATTTCATGGGTACTACATTCCTTGATACTCGTTTTCATCATAAATAGGCAAAAACAAAAACTAGAAAGCTTTGAAACTTAGCGTATAAATTCATGTACTACAATGCAGCCATCTTTGTAGGTAGAGTTCAAAGGTCATTATCCATGTGGCATTATTATGCGCATGCGCATTAGCCTCCTCCAGCATAATGTAGTGCTTGTAGCTGCTACTCAGGCTTTTTGTAGGGACTAACTAGTCTCTGATAGTCTCCTCACTATAGTGTTAAAAAAGTAGATGAACAAGTAGTAAAATTTCAAAAGAAACTAGTAGTGTAGGAATGGGCAGTGCGGTAAAAGTATTGGAACAAGGCATGGTCTCAATTTTGGCACATGACTACTTCATTTTTATGCCCAACTCTTGGCTGGGAGTCCAGTTTAAGTTATATACTTGTCTGTTATTGTTTACTCTATCACTTCAGTAGCCAAGTGATTAGCTTTATAGAACAAGTAGTAAAAATTTCATTAAAATAAATAGTGTAGGAATGGGCAGTGCCATAAAAAGTAAGGAAACAAGGTAAGACTCTGAATTTCGGCACATGACTACTTCATTTTCATTCTGTAATGGACTGAATTCATAAGTCAGCATAATACTGTATAAATATTCTATACTTTTGGCTAAATAACTGATTTTGATTGATGAGTCATGAATGCAAAGTGGTTGCAATAACTGCGTGGCTATAATTTGGATGTACTTGAAGAGTTACAGAAGACTTGGACATAATGAAAATGAAGCAGTCATGTGCCGAAATTCAGAGTCTTGCCTTGTTTCCTTACTTTTTATAGCACTACCCATTCCTACACCATTTATTTTTATGAAATTTTTACTACTTGTTTATTCACTTTTTCCAACACTAAGGTGCTTAATTGCATGTAATCAGAGACTGGTCAGGCTCTACAAACTTGCAGGTAGCACTGGAAGTGCGCATGCGCAATAATGCCACGTGGTCTACTGACGACCTTTACCTACATCAATATGGCTACATAAAAGTACAGAAATTTATACCAGAGTTTCAGAGCTGCTCAGATTTTGTCTGTGGACGACTTTTAGGCTGAAACGAGTATAAAAGGGTGTACTACAGATCAAGTTAAGTCTCACTGTATAGTCAAAGTCGGTCTAATGCCTTTCGTTTCTCTGGAAATAACGTTCAAGTAAGTCACAAAGGAAGGGAGAAAACAAAATTGCATTGTTCTGGCTTCTCTGCAGTGCTCTCTCCAGAGTGCTCTAGGACGTTTCTGTGAGTTTTCTTGGTGCATGCAGCTAGAAAAATGTCTGAGAGAGGCTCTAAGCACAGTTTCAAAGCTAAGCAATCTTTCTCTGACAATTTATAAGAGTGAACATTTTGTATTGTGGCAATGGGACGGTCGGCCCATTCCTACTATACGTACTACCGTACGTATGATAGTACTGAGAAATTTGAACCAATGCAATAATAATGATAAGCTACAGTACTATTGTACAAATCATTGCAACACAACACTGAAAATCCATATGAGGGATCAAGAGTAAAAATGAAGTAGTCATGTGCCGAAATTGAGACCATGCCTTGTTCCAATACTTTTTACCGCACTGCCCATTCCTACACTACTGATTTTTTTTTGAAATTTTTATTACTTGTAGAAGTATATAGTAGATACACAAGATACAGAGAACACAATAGACACAGGGTATACAATAGTGGTGATGTATACAAGATAGATGCATATAGTATATGCACAAGATACAGGGAACACAATACACATAGGGTATTTGTATAATTATAATAGGATACAACAATAAGTATATTATTATTTTGCTAACTGACGATAAAGATGACTACACCACTGATGTACTTGCTGACAATACATGAAATCAGAAGTAATTTGAACATTTGCATAATACATTCATATTGTGTGTATATGAGGTATTATAATGTGTAGTTTCAGTTTTACCAGCAAAAAAAAAAAAAATTAGGTGAAAGGGTACGTATGAAAAAATATTATTTGCATGGTATCTGTTTCTAATGTAACACAAATCACTTGGATTTGTAGTTTTCTTAAATATAGCTCTATCTGTGCCAAAATCTCTTTTCAGAAAAGATTCTATTGAGAAAGTAATTCCTGAGTCATAGCTCAATGCAATATTCTACAAGTAGTAAAAATTTCAAAAAAAATAAGCAGTGTAGGAATGGGCAGTGCATTAAAAAGTATTGGAACAAGGCAAGGTCTCAATTTCGGCACATGACTACTTCATTTTTATTCTTGATCCTTCATATGGATTTTCAGTGTTGTGTTGCGATGATCTGTACAATAGTACCAGAGCTTATTCATTATATTGGTTCAAATTTCTCAGTACTGTAGCTATAGTCACTTGGCTACTAAAGCAATAGAGTAAACTATAAGAGACAGGTATATAACTTAACTAGACTGCCAGCCAAGAGTTGGGCAGAAAAATGAAGTAGTCATGTGCCGAAATTGAGACCTTGCCTTGTTCCAATACTTTTTAGGGCACTGCCCATTCCTACACTGCTTATTTTTTTTGAAATTTTTACTACTTGTTCATACACTTTTTTCAACACTACAGTGTGGAGACTATTAGAGACTGGTTAGTCTGTACAAAAAGCTTGAGTAGCAGCTATACATGCACTACATTATGCTGGAAGAGGCTAATGCGCATGCACATAGTAATGCCATGTGGATAGATGACCTTTAAACTCTACCTACAAAGATGGCTGCATTGTAGTACATGAATTTATACACTAAGTTTCAAAGCTTTCTAGTTTTTGTTTAGGCCTATTTATGATGAAAGCGAGTGTCAAGGAATGTAGTACCTATGTAAAGAACTTACTTTGTGTTGTCAAAGTTGGCTCAACACATTCTGGATCTCTGGAAATGCTTTTCAAGTAAGTCAGTTAGGAAGTACGTACGTAAGTAAGTAAGTTAGATGAACAAAAATGGCACTATGGTGGCTTCCCACTAGCGCTCTCTACGAGTGCTTGCAGAAAGTTTTTGTGAGTTTTAGACCTTGCATGCAGTTGGTAATCTGTCAGTGAGAGCCTCTGAGCAACTTTGAAGGTTTAATTTTGTTTGACTAGATTTTTATGGTGGCCAACATTTTGTATTGTGTCTATGGGACAGTCGACCCATTCCTACTATATGTACTACCGTACGTATGATATTAGCTAATATGAATAAAAAAGATTCTGTGGCAGTAGATCAATTCCATGCATGGATGCAAGACTCTTGTTGGTATGTCTACTGGTTTGGAAGGATTTTAGTTAAAGATTTACTTATTATTAGTCTGTTAGGGATAAATTAAGTTTATTTTTACTTTAAACATGAATTGCTATTTATTTTAGTTATAGGGTTATTTAATTTGAATACTTTGGTTGAACTAAAAGTAGTTTTAGCTTTCAGTTAAATAAATCAATACTACTGAATCCACTATCAGCAGATGAGCACAAGTCCCTGAAAGTCCTTTTTCACCCACAGTGGCAATTTGGTGGCTTTCCAAATGCATCTGATTGTATATGGAGATGTTACAGTATGTTTATAACAGCATAGTCATAAACAAGAAAAAAGACAAAGTCTGGTGATAAACATCAGAATCATGTAGAGTCTAAGTGATAACATATCTCACTTAGATCAACCTATAGAAACCCAGAGGCAGAGAAAGCCAGTCAAGCTGTACAATTAGATTACTATAAACTTCTTAATTTAGCTGCGATTCATGGTGCTAGTACAATATTATTGGAAGAGAGATGTATACAGTAGATTCATAAGATACAGAGAACACAGCAGACACAAGGTATACGATAGAGGTGCTGTACACAAGATATAGAAGTATATAGTAGATACACAAGATACGGAGAACACAATAGACATGGTATATGAAGAGGTGCTGCATACAAGATAGATGTATACAGTATATACACAAGATACAGACTGGACATACTGAACTATTTGAAGCAAGCTATTTATAATGATATTCATATGTGGATACTTCTTACATGTGCCATCCACCCACATCACATTAGCCCAAATCAAGCTTTTTGTGGAAATTAACTAGTCTCTCATAGTTTCCATACATATCTACTATAGTGTTGAAAAAAGTGAATGAACAAGTAGCACAAAATCAACAGTGTAGGAATGGACAGCATTACTAAAAGTAGCAAAACAAGGTATGTCTCAACTACGGCACATGATACTTCATTTTTAGTTCCAAATCTTTCATCCTAGGCCTGTCATAATGGTTCAAATTCATAACAATCTGTACATGACAAATCATAACAGTTTGAATTTATACCAATCAATAGTCCCATTCACGTAAAGCATTGGAATTTTGCTGGTCCGTTAATGAAACATGATATCACGGCTGGGGTACATATTTCTGCCATCTTGGGGTACTTTTGTATGGGAGTCAATGGAGAAATGTGCAATATTGAGTGCTGCATATTTCCACGTGCATACCGTATATTCTAAATATGAGAAATGCAAAGAAAAGTTCTCTTTTAACGCAAAAAGAACCAGGACTGTCAGACGTTCAGAAGTGAAGCTACAAGTATAAGAATACGGAATAAAAAATAGGCTTTAAATGGACTGTGCCAAGTTCTATAAGAGTTGTTTAGCTTCAATACTGTTATAGAAGACGTACCAAAATCATAATAAATGTTTTTGAAGTACTTTTCACAGGTATTTACAAGAAGTAGCTATATCATATACTTGTTTGTTCACTTCTGAGTCAGAAATAAAGTCAGACAAGCTCTAACTGCTAGTTTTAGGCTGTAGAAAGCAGGATAAAGTATGCTTTTGCTTTTGATATTATCTGCTGCATGCTGTATACTTACCTTGGGGACTTTAGTCCTACTCTTTTCTTCATGATATGACTCGAAATACATAAAAAAACTATTAGGTATTCTTTCACTTATAACTTTGCTTCTGAACACCTGATAGTCCTGGTTCTGTTTGCATTGGAAAGAGCTTGTTTTGAACTTTTCTTTGTAGCTCTCATATTTAGAGTATACGGTATGTACGTGAAAATACACAGCGCTCAATATTGCACACTTCCCCATTGACCCTGTACAAAAGTACTCCAAAATGGTGGAAAATGTTTCCTCAAATGTGACGTCGCATGCAATTACGTGCTAATTAAATTCCTTAGAGCTTTACGTGAATGGGACTATTGGCTGATTGGGATAATTCACAACTGCTGGGAGGCAACTATAACATGAGATTGTATGACTTCAGCATAAAATGGAGTAGTCAACTGCCATAATTGAGTCTTGCCTTGTTTTTTTGAATTTAAAAAAATTGTTATCTTTATTTATTTTTTGTTTGTTTGTTTGTTTGTTTGTTTATTCATTATTCACTCATTCATTTATTTATAGCACTGCCCATTTCTACAATGCTTACTTTTATGAAATTTTTGCCACTTGCAATCAATAA
>CAXIPT010000194.1:0-13992 GCA_964030475.1 Tethya wilhelma
TTTGTGTACTCGCGCTTAGCAACGTATTCGCTCACAATTTTAGCGAGTAAAATTGGAATGAACGGTCGGTATATTTGAGCTCATATCTCCAAAACTATAGCGCTTAGCCGCTTCAAATTTGGAAAATAGCTAGCTGCAATGACGTAGATTACAATGCAAGCGCTATTTCAAAATTCGCATATTACTTCATCTGTTCGGTTTTCCAAAATTCGGTCACAATTATTCATGTTACACATTGTAGTGAAACGAGTTTGTAGTAGAATACTTGCATACTGATAAAGCGCCCCTTAAAAATTTTTCCAAGTCCTGCAAAGAAAGAAGAAAGCCAAACGCTAACTCAAGAAGAAGACAACAAGCAAGTAATTACCTATAAAGAAGCCTCGCTAAAAATTTCTTTCAAGTACTGCAAAAGAAGAAGAAAGCCAAGAGATAACTCAAGAAGAAGACAAAAAGCAAGTAAGTACTTATAAACTTGAGTGTAAGGTTAGTAGGTGGGTATTGATCACGCATAGAAATGACCAAAGTGCATGAAAAGTTCAAAACAATCATGTATTTGGTTTCATTTACCCATCATAGGAAATAGTAAACAAACATGTGTGACAATAGGCCAGATGCATGTAAGGACAAAAATTTTGATTAAATTCAATGATTGTGTGTGTGAGAGAGGGAGTGTACATGTGTGATGTATAAAATAAAAAAATGAACATACCCTGTCACCATAATGGCCCAAATGTCCAGCTAGGTAAGTATTATACCAAACTTACAGTAGGAATGTAAAATGAAGGGGAAAAAAAGCAGCAAGTAAACAAATATTAGCGTATCTGAAATGAGATCTTTTAATGTTTACCTGAGATCACGAGAGGAATATGAATACCAATGTCTGTACATGTGGCTTCAGAGACCAGTTTCCATTCTGTAAGAGGAGGAGATGGTGGCCCTGGTCGAGCAACCTCTTCTCGAGCTTCAGCAAGAGAGATGTATTTCTTGTATACATATGATCCATCCACAAGAACCACAGGGATGACATCATGTTTGACTTGCTGTATTCTATAAACAGGCAGGGTACACAGAAGTATACAACTACAGCTCGTACTTGTAGTGTATGTAACTAAACACACACTCTACAATAAATATTGCATGCCTACCTGTCTATTACTTGCTGCTTTCTCCAAGACCTTGGCACATTGTTGCCTCTACACAACTGCCACCAATGTAGCTGAGACACAGTGTGCTTATCAAGGCTCGGAGAGGAGAGGTCAGCTTCAGGCAGAGGAGATTGAAAGCAAGCAATTAGTGATTAGATGAATAACGTTTATTGCTTAAAAATTGCTGAATCAGCGATCTTTTTCTGCTGATTCAGTAACATTGACGAAGGTATACCTGCAGTGTACAAGGAATAAATGCTGATCAGGCAGAAAAAGATCGCTGACTCAGTAATTTTTAACCAATCAACGTTATTTGTACGATCTTTAATTGCGCACTTGCAACCTCCTCTGAGCTTCAGGTATATCAGCAGGAGTTAGTGTTATCTGCACATCTTTTGCTGCCATTCCATAGATTATCAAACTTCAGTCACTTCTAACTCAAAAACGCTACGTTGGATTTGAACGCTTCAACATGCAACGTGTTGATCTATGCCTCTAGTTTTACGTTAGGGTCGTTTACAGTGCTCGAATTAGAAGGAATTGGTAGGGGGGGTTGTGAGTACAGAGTTATTGCTCATAATTTTTTTTAAGAATGTATAGTAGATTACATTATATTTATTACATACAATAATATAAAAATGCTTTTTACATAAAAACACTATGTTTGTTTTCTAGTTCAGTCACATGTTTTTGATGAAGTCGATTCTGAGAAGTGGCACTTCTGTGTCCACTCTTCAACCAGAGGTGCACATACTTTGCAACATCCACAAATTTAAGTGGGGGTGCATTAATCTTAATGAATAGCAAACTAGCAACCCTAGGAATTGTTAGTGCATTCCTGAGCATGGTTCGTGCTAAGTTCATCTCACTAAATCCCCTCTCACATTCAGCTGTACTAATTGGAAGACATGCCAGTCCTTGCAAAAAATCACACAGATGTTTACCCTTAGGTCGCCCAGCTTTCCAAATACCGAACTCCAGTAACACAGTGTTAGCATCCATGCAGAGAGACCTTTAGCTAACTTTCGAACTTGACTTTGACCATACAAAACACGCTCCTGCTCATCTCGTGGCCAACTACGTTCATCCAAAACCTCACACAACTTTACAACATCCATAGCTTCATCAAATCTGTATTTCAGATTGTCATCAATTGCTTGACAAAACTGTAGATGATGCTGTTCAAAATTTTCAATTTGCCTCTCTGTGCAAGTGAGTGGAACACCTTTAAATTGTTTTTCATCTTTCATTTTGGAGTGATATTTTTTTAGGGTTTTTCCATCATTACTTTTCAACCCTTGAATAGAGACGAGTGTTAGACGAATTCTTACATAGGATTCTGTGATATTAGCAGAATGTGACTGAAAAAAAAGTGAAAGAGTTTTCAATAGGAAATCTTTCAATAGTCCTATCTCAGCAACAAATGAATATGTTGCCATTTTCTTTGTCAGACCACTGAACTTGGCTCTTTCTGCTGTAGTTCGTGATGTTGATGTAGACTGCTCTTCAAAGTGTCTATGCAAGGCAGGATAATCTCTCCACAATGCTCTCAAAGCACTATATGTTGAAAACACCCACCTAACATCAAAAATCTTGGTCACACGTAACAGCTGAATACCAATATCTTGAGCTACAGCCTCCAATTCATACTGATTTTTTGGAGACCTTGAGTACAATGAATATAAGGAATCAACAAAAGATCGAAGGTGAGATATTGATGTGACCGAATCAACAGCATTGCTCTAGACGGTGAGCCTGACAATGAATAGTGAAAAGCAAAGGATACTCTTCTTTTAACAGTGTTGATAATCCACGTCTAGATCCTGTCATTGCTGAAGCACCATCTGTAGCCAATCCTATTAAGTTCAACTTTAGAAAGTCTTCAGTTAAGCCATACTTGGCTAAATCAGTTAAGACAGCATCACGAATAGCAACAGCATCAGTACCTTCCAACTCGACTAAGTCAAAGAAAAAGTTTTCAGCAGTATTCCCAACTGAGCATCTAACATAAATGATCAGGGCTGTTGCAGAAGAAAGTGAAGTAGACTCATCAAGCAAAATAGAAATCTTAGTACCTGATGTTTTAATATGTGCCACAAGCTGTTTACGCATTTCACTAGCAAAATGTTCCAAGATGTTAGTACATGCATGATCAGAAAACAGAAGTGTGCCGATATCTAATCCATTGAGTGTCTGAAGTTCCACTAGTGCTGTATATGTACAGAAAGATAAATGTCCCTTAGCAATTGTGTAGGCTGTCCTAAATAGTCTCTCAGTTTGTTCATGTTGTGTGTGCACTCGATGCTCTTTCTCTCTTCTTGCTACCTCAAAACCCCTACTTACAGCATTCTCTTCAGCCTGTTGAAGACATTCAATACTTTTTTTGTGTATATCCGAGTCATGATGTTTGTCAATTTTCTTCAGTAGTTTCTTTGCATTATTATGTGTAACCCCCTCCGCAAATGCTGACTTGCTTTTGCCAGGAATCTTACCAGCTTTGCGACAAATGGAACAAAATACCTTATTGTGCTCACATTTCAACCAAGGTCGAGATGCCTGCCACTTCTTGAATTGTTCCTTTCCGGTACAGCTAGGATGCAAAAGAACGGAATCTGTTGTATGGGCTGATTCAGATTCACTATTATTACTAAGCTGGTCTTCACATAAATCAACATCTGAGTCAAGTGACTCAAGTCCATCCAAATGAGTAGATCCATTAGATGGTGCCTATACACAAACATATTTAAATATAATTATTCGTCATAGCTAGCTAGCTAGCTCTATTTCAAACATCCAGTTTATGACTTACCTCACTGATATCTTTCTCAATTCTGGGAGCCTTAGTCCCCCTAGATGAAAACATTGACTCAATGGACAGCTGTCCAGGCAAGCGTGCATGTTTGCCTGCTTTAGCCATAACTGCCTATTTCTAAATAAAGCACTTTTTCTGATTACATCACTATTGAGGAAGAAGTTAACCCCCCCAAGCCTAGTTACAAACAGCATGTTAGGGGGTTGGATATATACCTAAAGGGGGTTTAACCCCCCCTTAATTCAGGCACTGGTCGTTTAACTGATTACCTGTGGTTGACGCTAAATCGCATCATCAGTGTGGGTGTTTCAAACCGCGGTTGAGGCAAAATCGCGTCAAGGCAGCACTAGCGACTATTTTGCAAGCTAAGATATTAGCCCTGAACATTATGTAAGGGACTACTCTACTAAAATATCAAGTCAGACTTAGAACTGCTAGTAAAGCGTGGCGCTACTCCTCGTTGGGAAACTAACGGTCAAGATCTTTGCGATCATGATGGTCGACTTTAGATCGACGGTTAGGTGCAGGCATAGTTATGCTATATAGCAAGAGCATCGCTTTTGTAAGCGTTGCTGACTAGCTGGAAAAAAAGCTTTATACGTGCGACTATATTCTAGCGTATTTGACCCTCCTGTATGCTAGCCTTTTTTTACCAGCAAAAGCTTCACTAAGCAACAAGACCTGGAGTATATATAGTAAGCTTGATTGTTGCTGAGCTGCATCATATAAAAAGCTTTTCCTAATCTTTTGTGAATAGTTAATTTTTCCACACTTGGAATATTATCTTGATGTGAAAAACATTGTTTGTGATAAACAATTTTTTTCACAGTACAGATAAAGAACTTAGTCTTTTTGACTGACTATCGACTTGGAAAATTTTCTGTGACTAAAAAATACACAAAACGTTTTATTTTCCCTAAAATAAACACTTTTGTGAATAATTACTTTATTCAACACTTGGAACATTATCTTGAGGTGAAACAAATTGTTTGTGATAAAGTTTTCTCACAGTACAGATAAAGAACTTAGTCTTTTTGACTGAATATCGACTTAGAAAATTTTCTGTGATTAAAAAATACACTTTTGCCAAAAAACGTTTTAAAACGTTTTTTAAAACAAAACACTTTTGTTAATAGTTCCTTTTTACAACACTTATCTTAAGGTGAAAAACATTATAAACAGTTTTCTCACAGTACAGATANAGCGTGTAGCAATGGTTACTCGGAGTGAATGGTTTGTTTTGAAACCAGAAATTCCAGCATTTTCACGAACCATTTTGGAGAGTGTGTTGTGTCCGACAAGTACATTTGAATACCACACAACACTCTTGGGCTTACGTAGTGGAATCAAGTAGAAAGTATCAGTGTCTCCTGCAGGACGATGACTAAGGTAGACTTGAAATAAGTGAACAAGACATCTCTGAGGATTGTCGACATTTGCATAGCAAGTAACAGACTTCGGTTTGACTTGGACTGCTGGCCAAGAGTTGGGCATAAAAATGAAGTAGTCATGTGCCACAATTAATTGAGACATCTGATTGGCCCATGGTACAAGCCAGTTATATCACTCGTTTTCGGTGTCTATGGGATATACACAGCCCTCGGGCCATTCGGCCCTCGGTGTGTATATCCCATAGACACCTCAAATTCGTGATATAACCTATACTTATTGTTGCATTGGTTCAATCTAATCAGTTGGTTAAGCAGTGGAGTAAACCATAACAAGACAGGCAACTTAAACTGGACTGCTGGCCAAGAGTTGGGCATAAAAAATGAAGTAGTCATGTGCCACAATTAATTGAGACATACCTTGTTCCAATGCTTTATAAAGCATTGCCCATTCCTATATACACTGCTTGAAATTTTACCACTTTTTTTTTTCAACACTACAGTGTGGAGACTATCAGAGACTGGTTAGTCCCTACAAAAAGCTTAAGTAGCAGCTACAATGCATTTCATTATGCTGGAGGAAGTTAATGTGCATGCGCATAACAATATCACGTGGATAATGACTTTTGAATTCTACCTACAAAGATGGCTGCATTGTAGTACATGAATTTATACACTAAGTTTCAAAGCTTTCTAGTTTTTGTTTAGGGTTATTTGAGATTGAAACGAGTATAAAGGAATGTACTACCCATGAAAAGAACTTACTTTGTGCCGTCAAAGTTGGCTCAACACATTCTGGTTCTCTGCAAATCGTTTTCAATTAAGTCAGTTAGGAAGTACGTACGTACATTAGAGAACAAAAATTGCACTATGGTGGCTTTTCACTAGCGTTCTATACAAGTGCTGAGGAAAGTTTTTGTGAGTTTTAGGCCTTGCATGCAATTGGTAATCTGTCAGTAAGTGCCTCCGAAGGCTTAATTTTGACTAAATTTTTATAGTGGCCAACATTTTGTATGGTGTCTATGGGACAGTCGGCTCATTCCTACTACCGTACGTATGATGAGTAATTTTTCTTTTTTTTTTTTTTTTTTTAAAGTGCCTGCAATCCGCGTTTTCAAAGAATGCTTTGATGTTTTTTGATGTGGTCTAATTTCCGGTCACTTGTACGAAGACAACTTCCGGTGCCTCCTCCATATGGCCACCATTAATTTCTACACTCATGCATATTCTAGAAAATTAAAGTAATTGTGCGTTATTTGGAACTAAATTAATGCAAGTTGCCTAGAACTATTTTGTGATACCTGGTTGCTCTTCCTAAGAGATGAATCAAAACTTTGATTATCATAATATATACGATTAGAAAGGCAAGTAAATCTCATGAGGCCTAAACTCATGCATTATTCACAGGCTAACGACCCTTTCCATATCCAAGTGCTCATTATTTGGAATCTACTGAGTGCCCCAAGTTCTGTCATTCATTCTCTGTGTTCAGTTCTTCAGTAGGGAAGTTATCTTTAGCTAACCAGACACAAATATAATGGACATAAATCACGTTGAACCTGGGGTTCAGAGTTTCAGCAGTCTGCCGGAATTAAAGGCATGACTGTGTTGGCAAGTTCTCTGCTCAGGCCTTACACTAAGTTCCACTGATATTGTAAACAATTATTCAAAAATATATAACAAACAAGTACAAAACATTAAAATGTAATGCAAACATAGGAATGGCCAAATTGTAAAAAAGTGAGCAAACAAGATAGGAATGGTTTTCAGATTGAGCGAGTTCATTCCTGTGTCCACAATGTCATTAAGCTAGGGATATGAACATAAGGTGACACAGTGAAATGAACTCGCTCAATGTGACAACCATTCCTATCTTGTGTGCTCACTTTTTTACAATTTGGCCATTCCTGTTTGGATTACATTTAAATTTTTTTGGAACATATAGAAAGGCAAGTAAATCTCATGATACAGCTCCTGCCTCCAAATGACTGAGATGTGTGTTTGACTTCAGTATCAAGCAGGCTACACAACTTAGTCAGCAGCCCCCTGGCCAAGCCAGACTACTAGCTCAGTAGCTAGCTACACACATCAACTCAAATGTGATTTGTAGAATTGTGGAAAAATGTGACAGGAATGGCTAAATCGTAAAAAGAATGCAAACAAGATGGAATGGCTGTTAGAGTGTGTAAGGAATTCTTCCTGTGGGCAAAATGAGAGACTCAATAAGGAGATTGTTAAATGCAGCCCATACAGGAAAAATTCTGCACACACTCTACAGTGGCGTGTCTAGGATTTAGTTCATAAGGATGCTAATATAATGCGGGTGCAAAGCGGCCAAAAATTTTGGGGTAGCCACGCCCACTATTGGTCACGTGCCTGAAATTGCGCAATTTGATCGCTATGCTAGTATTCTGCTATTTTTTTGCTTTCTTTTCTTTTAGCCTTAAAAGTGATTTTGACGCATTGCTAGCTCGAATTTTACTCGTTTCATTGATTAATTCATTGAATAGCGCTACTTCTAAGCTGGTGAGCCAGGGGGGTGCTCAAGCACCCGGAGTACCCCCTTAAACTGCTCTAACAGCCATTCCATCTTGTTTGCATTCTTTTTACAATTTAGCCATTCCTGTGTCTCATTACATTTCCAAATTGATGGTTTTTTTTACTTGTTTGCAGTATATTATCACCACAATCCTCAACCAGTAGTCTTACATGCATGTGTAAAGTACAGTATAGGTCAATAAAAATTTGCGTTCCATTTGCGTAAAACGATTGTAGAACGATTGTTTATTAGTACTAAACGCAATTGAAAAAACCGAAACGATTGTATGCATGTTTAGACAGTATGGGTATCAAAATTAGGGTGACTGTGATTCTAGTCAATGAGGGTGTGTTTGCAATTTATGAGGGTGTGCAAGAATCACATGAATCAGTCAGTGCCTGAATTAAGGGGGGGTTAGGGGGGTTAAACCCCCCTTAGGTATATATCCAACCCCCCTAACATGCTGTTTGTAACTAGGCTTGGGGGGGTTAACTTCCAAAGTCTACTTCCTCAATAGTGATGTAATCAGAAAAAGTGCTTTATTTAGATATAGGCAGTTATGGCTAAAGCAGGCAAACATGCACGCTTGCCTGGACAGCTGTCCATTGAGTCAATGTTTTCATCTAGGGGGACTAAGGCTCCCAGAATTGAGAAAGATATCAGTGAGGTAAGTCATAAACTGGATGTTTGAAATAGAGCTAGCTAGCTAGCTATGACGAATAAATATATTTAATATGTTTGTGTATAGGCACCATCTAATGGATCTACTCATTTGGATGGACTTGAGTCACTTGACTCAGATGTTGACTTAAGTGAAGACCAGCTTAGTAATAATAGTGAATCTGAATCAGCCCATACAACAGATTCCGTTCTTTTGCATCCTAGCTGTACCGGAAAGGAACAATTCAAGAAGTGGCAGGCATCTCGACCTTGGTTGAAATGTGAGCACAATAAGGTATTTTGTTCCATTTGTCGCAAAGCTGGTAAGATTCCTGGCAAAAGCAAGTCAGCATTTGCGGAGGGGGTTACACATAATAATGCAAAGAAACTACTGAAGAAAATTGACAAACATCGTGACTCGGATATACACAAAAAAAGTATTGAATGTCTTCAACAGGCTGAAGAGAATGCTGTAAGTAGGGGTTTTGAGGTAGCAAGAAGAGAGGAAGAGCATCGAGTGCACACACAACATGAACAAACTGAGAGACTATTTAGGACAGCATACACAATTGCTAAGGGACATTTATCTTTCTGTACATATACAGCACTAGTGGAACTTCAGACACTCAATGGATTAGATATGGGCACACTTCTGTTTTCTGATCATACATGTGCTAACATCTTGGAACATTTTGCTAGTGAAATGCGTAAACAGCTTGTGGCACATATTAAAACATCAGGTACTAAGATTTCTATTTTGCTTGATGAGTCTACTTCACTTTCTTCTGCAACAGCCCTGATCATTTATGTTAGATGCTCAGTTGGGAATACTGCTGAAAACTTTTTCTTTGACTTAGTCGAGTTGGAAAGTACTGATGCTGTTGCTATTCGTGATGCTGTCTTAACTGATTTAGCCAAGTATGGCTTAACTGAAGACTTTCTAAAGTTGAACTTGATAGGATTGGCTACAGATGGTGCTTCAGCAATGACAGGATCTAGACGTGGATTATCAACACTGTTAAAAGAAGAGTATCCTTTGCTTTTCACTATTCATTGTCAGGCTCACCGTCTAGAGCTTGCTGTGAACAATGCTGTTGATTCGGTCACATCAATTTCTCACCTTCGATCTTTTGTTGATTCCTTATATTCCTTGTACTCAAGGTCTCCAAAAAATCAGTATGAATTGGAGGCTGTAGCTCAAGATATTGGTATTCAGCTGTTACGTGTGACCAAGATTTTTGATGTTAGGTGGGTGTTTTCAACATACAGTGCTTTGAGAGCATTGTGGAGAGATTATCCTGCCTTGCATAGACACTTTGAAGAGCAGTCTACATCAACATCACGAACTACAGCAGAAAGAGCCAAGTTCAGTGGTCTGGCAAAGAAAATGGCAACATATTCATTTGTTGCTGAGATAGGACTATTGAAAGATCTCCGAGAATTGAAAACTCTCACTTTTTTTTCAGTCACATTCTGCTAATATCACAGAATCCTATGTAAGAATTCGTCTAACACTCGTCTCTATTCAAGGGTTGAAAAGTAATGATGGAAAAACCCTAAAAAAATATCACTCCAAAATGAAAGATGAAAAACAATTTAAAGGTGTTCCACTCACTTGCACAGAGAGGCAAATGAAAATTTTGAACAGCATCGTCTACAGTTTTGTCAAGCAATTGATGACAATCTGAAATACAGATTTGATGAAGCTATGGATGTTGTAAAGTTGTGTGAGGTTTTGGATGAACGTAGCTGGCCACGAGATGAGCAGGAGCGTGTTTTGTATGGTCAAAGTCAAGTTCGAAAGTTAGCTAAAGGTCTCTGCATGGATGCTAACACTGTGTTACTGGAGTTCGGTATTTGGAAAGCTGGGCGACCTAAGGGTAAACATCTGTGTGATTTTTTGCAAAGACTGGCACGTCTTCCAATTAGTACAGCTGAATGTGAGAGGGGATTTAGTGAGATGAACTTAGCACGAACCAAGCTCAGGAATGCACTAACAATTCCTAGGGTTACTAGTTTGCTATTCATTAAGATTAATGCACCCCCACTTAAATTTGTGGATGTTGCAAAGTATGTGCACCTCTGGTTGAAGAGTGGACACAGAAGTGCCACTTCTCAGAATCGACTTCATCAAAAACATGTGACTGAACTAGAAAACAAACATAGTGTTTTTATGTAAAAAGCATTTTTATATTATTGTATGTAATAAATATAATGTAATCTACTATACATTCTTAAAAAAAATTATGAGCAATAACTCTGTACTCACAACCCCCCCTACCAATTCCTTCTAATTCGAGCACTGGTAAGGCCTACCTGGTAGATCACTGTCCATATCTCCATAACTATGGAGACTGATCATTTCTACATCCAGTTCGACTTCAAGGTCAAAATCCATGCCCGATATCTGAAAAATGTGGAAAATTAAATGATGCCTGAGTAAACTGAATTTTGAAGTGTTAAGTGGAAAAATTCATGCGAATATTCCCAGTACGGTAGCACTGGGTACATAGGAATGGCACAGATGGCCCATTAGTGCAATACAAATATTCACGCAAATAACTCGGCAAAAACTGAGCGCTTGGCACTAAAAGGCTTCTCAAGCTACTATTTAGCTCTTTCTCTTTCTAATGAGCCCTAAAACATGGCCTAAAACCATTGCTAAAGTACCAAACTAAAATATGCCAAACCTCCAATTTTCTATTCTATCTTGGAACGACCTTTCTCAAAGATTGCTCACTTTCAGAAGCTGATTCTTGTCTCTACGTGCTTTTTAAGCCTCGGCACGTGCATAGCACGTGCAGAGGATTATGGTNATGGTAGTCGTTTTGTCCGTCTGTCTGTCTGTCCCATCGAAATCTCAAGAAAGGCAGCTCTAGCGATAAAATTGATGGCACTTACATTCATAAATCTGAATGATCTTGTAAAATTACATTTTCTGCTGCCCAAAACGCTGTTGTTGCTGCTGAGATTTGAGGATTTTGTACTCTTTTTAGCGCTTAGCTTCGAGGCCACGCCTATTGATTTAGTGTGCATTATTTAGAATTTGTTTAATACTGCATGATGCTGTTGCTGTTAGCTTCCTTGGAAAGACAGACAGGGGCTGGCCTGCCTTCTATGTAAGTAGATGTATTAACACGATGAGAGTATAGATTTTCAGCCTGTCTGTGCGGGCTGGATATTAGCCTAGCTCCATCAGCTGCAGTGACTTACTCCACTCAGGTCCAATCTATGTTGCTGCTGCTGATATTCAGTGTTCCTTGGAAAGACAAACAAGGGTTGGTAATGCGTGATTTAGAATCAGTTTTCTTGATACTGAGGCTGAGTACTTATTAGTCTATGATCATACACTCTTTTTCATTGCATATGCGTATAAGTGCACTAGCTAGCTCTAAGTGTGCCGAGGCTTGTGCACCAGCGGTGCCTTCATTGTATCGGTTATTCGTCTCTCTAGCTGAGTCCCTAGATACAAGACGAAAAGCACCTTCCCCGTATGGCAGCCATTCATTTTCTAATAATACATTAGCTACCTTGGAAATCAAGTTGACAACCCTCTTCCAGTTAGAAAAGGGTGCGTTATTTGGAATCCGAATATTTGCTGCCCTGCCTGTTTTACCTGAAGATTTCTGGTTGTGTTGAAGTCTCTGTAACCAGTTACCGGTACCTTTCAATCTTAGGAGGTGAATAGACTACTTTGTTACATAGTTGTCATTATAAGTAAATAAATTTAAGATACAGCTCTAGTACTTCACTTTACTGATAGCATAGATTATAGCATAAGTTAGCTGATAGTGTACAAGTAACTACCATATACACACAATCTCAACTGTGATGTAGAATTATGAAAAAATGAGAACAAACAAGTGAAAAAAACATTGGAAATGTAATGAGACATACGAATGGCCAAATCATGAAAAAGAAAGCAAACAAGATAGAATAGCTGTTTGAGTGTGTAAAGAATTATTCCTATGGGCAACATGAGGGACTCAAGATGGGAAGAGAGTACTACATGCAGCACACAGAGGAATGATTCTTTACACACTCAAATAGTCATTTCATCTTGTTTGCCTTCTTTTGTACGATCCTATGTCTCATGTTTTTTTTCACTTGTACTATATAGTTCTATCAGAATCTATTGTAATTTTCCACTAGCTTGTAACAATGAATTTACCTTGGCTACATTCTAGTTTACTTTTAATACGCCTGAGGAGAGATTTGCAGTAGACTAGTCTTCAGAGTAGTGGGAAGTTGACTTGTTGATTTTTAGGCCACACTGTGCAAAATTGTCTGTTGTGCTGCAGGTGGGTCTATTTATACAAGGTTTAATTTTTGTATTCATAATTTCAGAGTTATTTATGGGTAGGAGTCCTTTATTTGGATACAAAATAGGTAGGTTTGTAGAAATGTATGGTTATGTGATTCATACCAGTAATAGAACATTGTGTATTATTTGCTATGTTTTTTGTGTTTGTGTTGATAATTTTATGTATAGGGTGGTGTGCAAATGTTCCAAAGGTTGTGGATCGAGGTGATCGGGTTTGGTGTAGGTAAACATGGTATGTGATTTTAATAGGTGTCTTTGAGTGCTTGAGTAAATGTGAAATTTCTATTTTTTGTTATTGGATTAATGTTGCATGTGTTACCTATAGGTGGTGTAGTATTAGATCGTGTGATGTATGCATTGATATAAGCACATGGCTACAACTCAGTTTTGGTACTGCCAATTCATTGTACTGTGATTTTCAGCATGCACTAGTGATTATTTTAATTACTTTCATGAGCTGGCTGTTATCTGTTTTTGCCCTCTGCATTGATGTACAGTAGCTACATAGATACCTTCAATGAGTGGATATCAAGGAATGTCACAGTTCACTTGTAAGGTTGACCTTTGGGTCGGATTGGTGTATTTGTATATAGTTTTGATTAATGTGATGTTTGAAATTGTTGTGAAAGGACATTACTATCATATGTACGGTGGCATGTATGGGCCGACTCTAGTCAAACCTTCAAAATTGCTCAGAGGCTCTTCCTGACAGATTACCAACTGCATGCAAGGCAAAAAGGTTTCCTCAGCAAGCGCTAGTGGGAAGCCAGCATAGTGTTTTTTTGTTCTCCTAGCATACGTACTTACTTTACTAATGACTTACTTGAAAAGTAAGTCTCCACACTGTAGTGTTGAAAAAAGTGAATGAACAAGTAGAAAAAATTTCAAAAAAAAAGCGTAGAAATGGGTAGTGCAGTAAAAAGTATTGGAACAAGGTACGGTGTCTTAATTTCAGCACATGACTACTTATGCCCAACTCTTGGCTGGCAGTCCAGTTTAAGTTGCCTGTCTGTTAGTCCGCTGCTAAGCCAAATGATTAGTAGAAATTTGAACCAATGCAGTAAATAAGCTATGGTACTATTCTACAGATCATTGCGTTTATGACAACTTCCATAACTACAAGG